>JAWQFJ010025800.1:0-12500 GCA_034096865.1 Theodoxus fluviatilis | reverse complement strand
GAGAGAGAGAGAGAAAGAGAGAGAGAAAGAGAGAGAGAGAGAGAGACGGACGGACGGACAGACGGACAGACGGATAGACAGAGCGAGAGTATTGTGTACAGTTCTTTTCAGTATCAATGCAAAGTTTCGTGTCTGTAGTATTCTCACACGTGACCTGCAGTGTCATAACTAACCTAGCTGTAGATAAGTCAAGTAGGCTGAGTGTCTGTCGCCCATATTGCCTGAGACGCTCTCATTTTCCCACCAGGTGGCGCCCTTGGCCCGACGGCGGACGAGCGCGTCTTATGGACGTCAGCAACGGGACCTGCGCCTGGTGAAGACCCTGGTGGTGTTGGTGCTGGTCTTCTTCCTCATGTGGCTGCCAATCTTCAGCATCATGGCGCTCATCGTCTTTGACATTAACTTGATGGGCATGCGCGTGTCCTCCACGCACTTGATGGCGGCCTACTACTTGGCGCAGTGCAACACGGGAGTCAACGCCTTCCTGTACGGCCTCGTTCTGGACCGCCTCAAGCGCCGATTGGCCAATTTCAAACAGTGGATAATGTCGCGATGGACGTGTATCAAACGCTGCTCGCGTCGACCGGAAGCGCAGGAAAGAGAAGAGGAAGTTCCGGAGATGAACGGAAGTATATCAGCCATCAGCACCAATGTCAGAGTCCTCCAACCTCGAAGTTCGATAGGATGAAAAAAACCCAGAAGAAGAAGAAGAAGAAGAAGAAGAAGAAGAAGAAGAAGAAGAAGAAGAAGAAGAAGAAGAAGAAGAAGAAGAAGAAGAAGAAGAAGAAGAAGAAGAAGAAGAAGAAGAAGACGAAGAAGAAGAAGAAGAAGAAGAGAAGGAGGAGGAGGAGGAGGAGGAGGAGGAGGAGGAGGAGGAGGAGGAGGAGGAGGAGGAGGAGGAGGAGGAGGAGGAGGAGGAGGAGGAGGAGGAGGAGGAGGAGGAGGAGGAGGAGGAGGAGGAGGAGGAGAAGAAGAAGATAATGATGATGATGAAGACAGTACTTTTTTATAACCTAATGAGTACATTTTCTCATTGTTACTTCACTTCCTTGTTTGAATCATTGAACATTTCTTCTTTCATGTTTTGTCCTCTTTCTTAACTGCAGTTGTGGGCGGCATTTCCGGCAAAGTAGCTTACGTAGCCTATGATGGAAAAGAACAATCCCATCAACCCCACCAAGCGCCACGCACAAGTGTAAAGAGGTCGAACTACAGCTCTAGATCCCATTCTCAAAAAACTTTTTATTTCAAGAGCTTTGTTGGTTGTTCGCCAGGAGACTATGTGTTTGTTGACTGCACCACACGAGCCCGCAGCTTGACATATTTGGGGACTTTAATAGATTATGATCGTGATGAAAAATTGCTGTCAAGCATTCCGGATAAATGTTGGACCACAGCATACACTTGCCTTGCACGATAGCCAATAGGTCGAGCAACAGCTCTATGTTCTGTACTCAAAAGGACACTTCATTATTAGCATAGTTTCTTATTCACATATGGACCTAGACCACTTGCACGTGAATATGTTACGTCCTAATTCAATCTTTATAAATGACTTAACTTTTCATGAAGCATGGGGGCAAACGACACATTTGCCTCACTGACGAATGCCATGTCCATATTCCAGGAACAAGTAACATCCTAAACACCATGCATTCCGAGGCCGCTTGCTGAAAACGGGTGGCACATAAACTGCACTATGTCTGCAGCTGCATTGTCAGCAGGAAGAACATGGCGTCCAGGTGACTCAGATTCCTCACCGATATGCAGACATTGAATATTCATGTCGTAAAGAGAGGCAACTTTTCTTTGAGAGACTTTTTCGCCATACCCCAAAGACTTTACGATCATGTATGCCAATAAAATAAAAGGAATATCTTATTTTCTGTTACTTTCGGAAAAACATGTTTCAGGGTTGTTCGTAAATGTCACCTGATTTCGTACATGCCTGATGTATGACTAGTGGATTTCTGTCCAATGTTAATGATTGTTTTTCTTTTATAGTACCATCATGTGATTTTTGGGGGGGTAAGTTTTACAAAACACAGATTGAGATGTATATATGTAATATTTTGAAATCCAATACAGGACCTCCTGAAGCGAGATAAACGTAATCTTGATTTATTTAAGTCTCACAGCAGATCTGAGTCACTCTGAAAAACCGTATGATAAACAACAATCCTTCACACACAAAAAAGTTGCATTGCGACAGGCCGGCGTTTATTTTAAATGTGTCCGAATCTGTATTGAATGTATATACATTACTTTTAATTCACCCATCTATGGATAGTGGCATCGTTGTTATGGTTTACGATATTAGATAAAGTATATAACTATTCGTGAAGCCGTTCATTGATTTGCTGTACTATCAGTCACTGACTGACGCGAAAATCGTGTGTGTGACGTCGAATCTGCAACTAATCCTCACCCGCCTGTCGGCAATACCAAATAATGAATATATCTCTTTAACTCAGATCCGCAGGCTGTCGTTATATTTGGAATCCACAATGTCTGTTTCGGTCAGAAACGAAATCCAAACGATTTTGTTGGCTTCATCATTCCAGTATGAGATGGTTTGTGGCACCCCGAATTGTCGGGATGAACGTATGGAAGGCCTTTTCAACGATAAGGACTTAGATTCTGCAGACTTGGTGACTAGTTGGTCACTGGCTTGCAATGATCGCGCCTGCCGAACGTGCAGACTGCTAGACTGTGTGTGTAGGACAATGACAGACGTCACATTCCTGACAAGTTCTGCTGGAGCCTTCCTTCCTTGTCTCCCCTTCGTCCTCTCTCTAGATGCAACCCCCCTCCCCATTTTCCTCCAGTCCCCTCTCCCCACATATCCTTCCACGCGTTGCCTTCCAGACACTATGTTTAATCACTGGGCAAACCGCTTGGAAGGTGGAGCAGAGGGCGGGGACAGGGGCAGAGGGCAGGGGGCAAGAGGCAGGGGAGAGATCGAGAGGGCAGGGAAGGGGCCAAGTATCATGTGACAAGAGCAAAGAGAAGAGAAAATAATCACTGCCACACCAACGGTGCCGACCCAGGAGAAATCCAGCCCCTTTCATGTCCAACTGTCGCACACATTTGTGACCACACTACTAAAAAGGACGTATTTCAGAATACTATTGGTGGCATGCGTTGAGGTCGAGCCCTGAAAGTGACTGTCCACGCACTGCAGGTAAACAACCGGGTATGCATATTCACCCACGAATGCTCAGTTCACACGCACATAATATGTTATATTATATATGGTATATTACAGGATAAAACACGTTCTTAAGATAATATTGGTTACTTTCGTTTAACTTATATCGGCTTGAGCATTAAAACATATTCCAGCGCTTATTAGTGGCCATGACTGTAAACGTACAAGAACTTATACTTAACTGCAACTCTATGATCAAGGATCTAGTTACCTTGGGAGTCCGTACAACTGATTCCGCCACGTTAACTTTGCCCTAGCAGCTTTCGCTTACTTCAACACCGGTTAGCCAGGGGCCACGGAGCACACAAGGATACAGCTGGCAGAGCGATGGAATGGGGAGGGAGAAGGTGAGGGGGGGGGGGGAAGGTTCAGGGAAGGGAGCAAGGGCAAGAGAAAGGGGGGAAAAAAGGGGGGGAGGCAGAGAGAAGAGGGAAGGGGAGGGGCAGAGAGACGTTGGGGGAAGGAGGCTTTACACGGGAAGGGCTGTGGCTGATGGCAAGGGAACCAACCACACACTGAGGGAGCAGAAGCGGCATACGAGTACAGGGAGGCGGGCTGGCCACAGGGCGCGACCTTCCCAGCTGCCGGACTGTGCATCCTCAGAAAACTTCTTGCCCTCCCTCAGTTACCTGATCCAAGGAGCTCTGCGTGACCAGTTCATATCACTCTTGGAAGTGGTCCCACTCTCCACTTCATTGTGAGTGCCAGTTTACTTATCAAGTATTTCAATGCTCATGTCAATTCCATTCCATCCTTCAGTCCGGTTACTTCAGACCACTTTCCCCGGACTCGAGCAGCCCCAAGTATCTGAACGGCACCAGTACGACCAGTGTGTCACGCTAGACTCTAATCCAGAGTAGGACCTCTGTGCTTGGATTACTTCCACTTTCTCACAAAAGACTCTTTGACAGAGTCGTATCTGTGGAAGGAGTATCCCATTCCAGCAGCGCTCAAGACACACGTCTGTGCAGCCGCAGAAGAAACTCTCTACACGTGAACCCGAAATGGGAGATCTTATATGACACAATGGTTTCTATATGCGAGGCGCACGTTACAGTATTCCATTGGTGTTTATCTAAGAATATTTCGTCTGCGACTCATGGGAGTTTATTCCCTCCAATTCAGAGCCAAAGTGTGGGACCTTCCTTGCACTAATTACTCGTAAAACGTACAACTGTGTGCTCTAGGCAGCTGAGAGAGTGGCCCTCCAGCAGAGACCTCGGTAAAGTTTACAAACTCTCTACGATTATGTACGTGCATTTCACCAGACTGATGACTTCAAAGACCAGTCATTTGACCTTCAGACTAGACGCTGTGCACGATGCTTCAATTATTCCGTGGCCCAGATGTTCTTAACTAACTTGCAGGATAGATATTCTCTTCGGGAGAACATGTCCAACTGAAACAGTACGTCTTAAAATCAACTCCAAACCATAGTTTAAACACGTCCTATCATATTTGTTGATCTGCTCGTTACGATATGCAAGTCAAAGAATAACACTTTTGTTTTTAATCCACTATTTGTAGGCTGCAAAGCGCACAAATTGATGCTGGATTCGCTGATTGTGTAAATCATCAGCACTCCATTTCTAATCATTGGAACTTTTCATCACCTACCAGTCCAAACAGCATAGTATTGCAGAAAATCAATGTGAAACAGCGTCTGGGCTACATCCAGTGTACAGGAACCACGTGCCCCCTTTGCCAGAATTTGACAACGTCATGGGAAGGTGCAGGAACCTAATGACGCGGAGAAGGACGACTGGAATGTGTTAACAAGCTCAGCTTCCGTTTCTTCTTGAACTCTCGGGAATTGGGTGACATAACACCGTGGTTTGAGCTTGTCTGGTGACGAGAGGTTGTGTCAGATTTTGCGTTCTTGGCACGTCACGGCTTTTGTGGAGGTACCCCGAGGATGATTGGCGCCTGGCCAGAAAAGCATAAGAGGCGTTAATGAGATAGCACAGGTGTTGACAGGCACACAGGATAACACCTGGTCACTGCTCGCCTTGAAACAGACGAGAAAAGAGGAAACGTCACGGGCAGACAGAAGGAGAGGGAGAGACTGATAGAGATACAGACAGACAGACTTGTATAAAGGCACGCATAGAAAGACTATCAAATGGACAGGTAATCAGAGACACACAGAGACACACAGACACGGACACATTAACACATAAATAGACAGATAGAAAAGCAGGCAAGAAGCAGACAGACGGGCGGACAGACGGAAGGACCACAGACACATAGGCAGGCAGACTCACAGATACCCCAAGTGACTGACACAAACGAGTAAGCACGCGTACGTACACACACACACACACACACACACACACACACACACACACACACACACACACACACACATATCCAGCCTGGGCAACAACTACTCTACTAACCATTGTGAAGGAGAAACATTCTATTAACAAAACATCATCATCATCGCAGCAACAAAGAGCACTGAAGAAGTGCAAGGGACAATGCCACTCTGAGAGCCATCTTCCACTCATCTTCCACTCGTAGCAAGGGAAGCCGTTGTTCGTTGCCTTCTGTGCTGACACACCTGTTGAGCTGACGCAGTACGTGCAGGGGAGGAGTTATTCTCTGCATCTGCAGCCTGTCTGTCCATCCGCCTGTCTGAACCACGCTGGAGCAGGCGCCTGTGCAGAGCCTGTCTGTGCGGTGTGCCCCATCCCCCTCCTGCTGCGTGCACACGTGTGACCCATTATGAAAGGACCGCTGAGCTGGTGAAAGGCTGGATGAGTCCAAACACTGTACGCTCTGCCTTGCTGAACCCTGTCTGTGTAGCTTGAGTGCGGTAAACAACGCTGGGAGTAGAAGACATGCATATGCTGGTGTATAGGCTGGTCTGACTGGACAAAATCGCCACATGCTCCACCTTCGTTATAGAGAATATCAGGCGTCGTGCTTTGGTGAGCGTGGCGGTTACTTACTACAGTGATACCTTATACTGTGGACAGGCGCGAGTAAACATTCGTTGAGTAAACTACATTTCCTCATTAGCCTTCAAATGCTGTCGTAGGAACTGCGTCTATACTGGAGCATACGTGCTGACAGCGAGAATATTTCCGGACACGTGTGGCTTATCTAGTTCTCCAGACGTTCCTTATTCACTGGAGACCAGTGCTGACTTACTTGCCTGCATTGTTGCAACAGCATCCAGTGCTCATCGACGAAAGGTGTCACTCCTCTTCACATGAAACTTCTCCTATGGCGTGCTGACATAACAGCACGGTGAATTCGACCTGAAAGGTGAGTAGCTTTTTGTTGTGGGTGTCTTTCAGCTATAGTAAGAAACGATTAGTACGAATACATGCGGATTGTTGAAACAATCTTTGTTTTAGCAGGTAATAGGGCAATACATTGCATGAATAAAACCAGCTTATGTATTCATTGAACATACATACGCTAGATTGGAGTTGTGTATGAGTGGTGGGAAGTTGACAGTTAATGTCAATCGCTTTGCAAAGTGCACCTTGCAGTAGGGTTGTTCATCAGTACTGGTCAGGATCCTCGATCGAGAAGTTAAAGCTTCTAATGTCGGTGTCATTCGGCGTCGTTACCTTGCCTGGACAGTAATTTGTCATACTTCAATCTTTTTTCTAACTAGTGAAACTTTCGTAGGCACACTTTCAATACTTCAATCTGACTAAGTGCTTACGATGCCAACCAACGGTTTTGTGACTGGTAAACCCCCGTGCTCATGATGTATACTGTATAATATTTTATATATGTATGTATGTATGTCCTGAATGTGCACCTTTAGTAAAGAAATCCATCTCTTTCATTTTTGCCATGAGCTTCAGGACAAGTTACAAGCGAAATATCACGCAAATTTGCACAAATAGTTCACATCATTGTTAAGGGCTTCAATTAATGACAAATATATCATCGAATTTAAATCTCATGTATCCTTGAAGTCTGCCTTAGAATCGCTTCGCAGCTTTGTTCGTAAGATATTCGATTAATTCTGAACATGGAAATTCTTTCACAGCAACGACGCCTCACGTGCAAAAGCAGTTTATCACCAAATCAGGAACTTCCTTCTATATTTCGTGTCGTTGCACGATGGTAGGAAACCTGTATTTTATCGTTTCTTCAGCAGATAATGGCCTACGTAACATGGTCTTCACAGTAAACAAAACCGAGTACAGCTGCAATCCATGAGGCCTGATTCATATGCTTATAGTCGAAATATTGGAATGCTTCGTGTTTTGTCTAGACTAATTTCAATGGATTTAAGGGGTTCGAATGCTCAAAGCATTTCGATTAAACACTACCTAAACAGTGTAAAACGTAACTATTAAAAGGTATAACTGATATTGAGTTGATTCACTGTTTATGTATACATAATCTGCTTGGTAACATCGTCTGTATTCGGGGTCCTCCCAAATGTTTTACAGGAAAGTTGAGACTAAACCCAGTGGTGAGTTGTCAAACTGCCTTTATTGCATCGTCCAATCTTCACACATGCAGAATTCCCTGCAGATTCATGGGCCACAATATCACTCTTTAGAGGAAAAGATCTACGTACGTTTGTTCAGAAGCAAAATAGACATGTATATGCTTTTAGATTGCAAGTCTTGTTTGAAAAACATTATTCTCTCTATTTACAAATAATGATATAAAAGTGTGCGTATGAAGCTAATTTGTGAGCTTACTTTTAGTACTGAAGAAGATGAAGTACGTTACTAGTGTAACGTAGTGCGTACTAGTGTGACACAGTGCGATCAAACTGGGATATACCTGTAGTACGCATACGTCTTGATCGAAAAGTGTTTAACATACCACTTATTTTGCTTAGTTATTATTTTTAAGTATGCTGCTATATTCGCGGAAACATTCTCGAATATTGCATTGGAAACACCCTTAACTTAGCACATTTTTTTATTAACGTGCATCTGAATTTTAAAAAACGAGTGCACAGGCACGTGGCGAATCACACTGCCTGACGTACTCGAACCTACCTGGGAATGTTGCACACTCACTTTAGGCAAATGTGTACAGGCTAGGAACACACACACACACACACACACACACACACACACGCACGCACACACACACACACACACACACACACACGCACGCACGCACACAACACACACACACTCACACACACATATTCACACACACACACACACACACATGGACGCACGCACGCACGCACGCACGCACACACACACACACTCGCATTTACACATGCTCTTTCTCAATCACGTCACGTCAAGCGAGCTTACACACACTTCAGAATAGATCTGCATTGTTCTGACGTTAATATAGATAAGAATTCTGGTATCCTCGCAGCATACATTTAGAACTGTTTCATTTCATCGCAGACGTGATGGGATTCCTGTGAAGCAAATCTGGGCATGTTTTTTTTCTATTTGACACATGCACTGAAATGTACTTTGCAGTACATGTACATCGTCGCCAGGCATTACTTGGACTCGTGATTCTCTTCGATTTACTTTGAGAGAATGATAATACTAACTTCTTTTTGACAAAACTCTGCTCTGATATGTCAGGGTCAGATTGACTAGTCGTCCAGAAGACAAAACCTAACAACACTCACATTCCGTTCAAAACATTTATGTTTCCCTCTTGTCCAACGTCCCACACTATTTTCCCTTTGCCTTGTCCTGGAGGTATACGATCCTACGATGGTAATGAGAACCGCCTGAAGATCCGTTTGAACTACAATGGTAATGAGAACTGACCGGAGATCAGTTTGAACAGCTCCAGAAAACACGAGGGTAGAGATAAACACAGTTCGCTTGGAAGACATTTGATAAGATTTGGCATGAAAGATAGACCACAAGATAGCAAACGTGTGTGTGTGGGACCGCTTTCTGGCTTGACAGCACCGGATAAACCAGTCTGGTGACCGGAAGGTGTATTACAACCCGTCCAGCAAGTAGTTTCATGTGCGTTTTAAATTCCCTCTCTCCCTCTCTCCCCTCCCCACCATCTCTCTCCCCTCCCCACCATCTCTCTCTCTCTCTCTCTCTCTCTCTCTCTCTCTCTCTCTCTCTCTCTCTCTCTCTCTCTCCTATCTTACTCTGGGGCTGCTCTGTGGAATACACTGCCTGATTACATAAAATATATAAAGTCTTTGCCTATGTTCAAAGACAAAATTCGCACTATTCTCAGGCATCATCCTATGACTTAGTTTTCCACGCTTTCATCCGACATCTAGGCAGTGGAACGGCTAAGTGTGTATCCTATATTGTCCATTTTTCACATACTTCAGGCCACCCCTGGCTGAACTGTTGGATGGGTTCCGGCTGATTGGGGGTGGGGAAGTAGGGGAGGGAGGAGTGTACATCAAACGGCTTTGGCCTACATGTATGTTATTGGTTTTTAACATTTGGATGTTTAGAAGAAGAAAAAAATGTATATGCCATTGTAGTAACGTCAAGTTCCATATTTGAATTTTGCTTCTCTGGTACACTATCTACCCATTTTAGTATGCTTAAGATATTGTTCATGTATAATTCTTGCGATAATTAGATTGACACATTCTCTCCCTCCCTCCCTCCCTCCCTCCCTCCCTCCCTCCCTCCCTCCCTCCCTCCTCCCTCCTCCTCCCTCCCTCCCTCCTCCTCCCTCCCTCCCTCAGTCCCCTCCCTCCCTCCCTCCCCCCTCCCTCCTCCCTCCCTCCTCATCTCCTCCTCTCTCTCTCTCTCTCTCTCTCTCTCTCTCTCTCTCTCTCTCTCTCTTAGTCTCTCTCTCTCTCCCTCCCTCCCTCCCTCCCTCCTCCCTCCACTCCTCCCTCCTCCCTCCCTCCCTCCCCCTCCCTCCCTCCCTCCTACTCTCATACTCTCTTCCCTCGCCCCCCCCCCCAGCTCCCTCCCTCTCTCTCTCTCTCTCTCTCTCTCTCTCTCTCTCTCTCTCTCTCTCTCTCTCCGTCCCCTTTCTCTCGCTAGAGGGAGTGTGGACGTGTTGCTCCGAGCTCTGAAGTTTTCTACCGTTAGATCCTCTTCAAATGGCCGGAATTTCCCAGATCAGACTCCCAACTTCTCCATATGTGTGTGCTACATCGCCGTCTTCGCAGATTGTGAGTAATGACTGTTTCTCATATCTATAATAGGACCCTACAACTGGCCAACGAATTCGTTGCTCTGCGAGCCGTGATGCTTCGTTCAAAATTACCGCGCTGTACAGCTATTTGACCGACTCCGAAAACTCCTTCCAGCCGTGAGTTTACGAGAAATTATGATCTTCTCTTCCCAAGTCTGCGTATCCATTAACTCCTTTTTATCAAAATTCTTTAAAGATCTGGGTCAGCATTATTGTGGCACCAACATTTGAAATGCCAGAGCGATACTGATAGATGATCCGTCTAACAGATTCTCTAGGACTCAGCCACTCACTCTCTGTGGTCATTCTTGGCTGCAACCAGACGCATGTACTCCCATGATAATCTCCCTATTATCAATCACTGTGGTCCACAGGCAACAAGTGCCAGGCTGAAAACCCATCATCACTCTCCACCGCCGGTCAAAAGCACCAAGTTCCTCAATGGCTCAAACAAAACAGAGCTCTCCATTCACGATTCAAAGGAGACTATACTCTTAAATGCCACAAGAGACAACAACCAAAAGACCTTTGTTGCCTCTGATATCTCTACACTCCTACGCTGGTGTAACGCTCTAGCAATACGCTATGTTCAGCAGGTCCAACACACTATAGGGCAATTACGTTCAACTTGGAAAGATGTAGACAGAGAACATAAAACTTTAGACCTCCCTCTCTGCACTGAAAGCACCCTACTCCCTTCAAATCTAGGGAAGTCATGTGTACAGGTGTTCAAGGGCGAGCACAAGTGCATCACCATCACACTGTACTACACAAAACAAACGAGAAACAAGGCAGGCTCGTGTCTCATACAAGGTGTACTGTGTGAAGCTTGGGCAGCCACGGAGTTCCGACTACTCTGTGAAATAGTGAAGGAGCTGAAGGACTCGACACTCATCCCTCCAATGATAAACACATGGGCGAGCTCAGCTGAACAATACGAGCATAAGCCTGCCATTGCTGCTCCTGACCAGACTGAAAATGTATGTGCTACTGAACAACTGGCCATCACCAACCTGTCTCTCTCAAATCTTCCGGAACGGGCCATCCACCCTGACTCATGCCAGGCCGACAAGTGGCCGATGGAGACATTCCTCCAAATCAACCATATCAGACACTCCTTTCTGAGCAGAAGATGACCTCAAATTCAACCGAGAATGAAACCATGTTTTCCCTCTCAGAGGACCCAAACTTATCCAACGCAATGTTAACTTCACCGGCAACACAACAAAATTCACCTCCTGCCTTTTCAGAAGAAAGCAACGACAGTACATGCAACAAATGCGCCGAATCAATGAAACAACAGCTGTGCTTTGCATGCATAATGGACATGTTCCAAGATCTGAAAGTCCAGACTGACAACAGAAGCAAAGCTCGCTCCCGGTCAATAGAAGATGATCTCACAACTCTCAGGACTGAAAATGCTGAACTCCGCGGTCTAGTGTCAAACCTGACAGCAAAGCTTGAGACGGTGGACACAAGACTGAAGGAAATCCTGAATGCGCAAAAGAAGAAAAAAAGAGACATGGGTACTACAACTTCTCCAGACTGCAGCAAAACACGCGCTTCTTCTCCTTCAATAACCACCAGCGTCGAACAGCACCCTTCCGAGCCTCAAACAACAAATCTGCCTCAACGCTCCTCCTGTGCCCAACCCAACAGCCTCAAACGCAACGGTACCAATCAGAGTGGGTCTCAGCAGTCTACACCTCACCATGGCAGAGCAGCTACTTTCCATCCAGAGAAGAAGGAGTTTGTGATGTTCCCTAGAACAAAGCCATCTCAAGAAAACCGGGTTCATTTCCAGCTACCACCATCTGGAAAGATCAGACGACTTCTCGTGGGGAACTCCGATCTCAGACATGTCAGTCGGCGACGACTAGATCCAACTGGTGCTACTCACATTCGCACCCTCCATGGATCCACAGTCAAAGACTTGATTGGTGCCCTTGGCTTGTGTCACCCTCGAGATGATGTGGCTAGTGTGGTGGTGCACACTGCACCAAGCGAAAGCCCCAGTAACATCGACTCATCCATAAAGGACTATGAGAAGCTAACCTCCCTAATTCGTCGGGTGTTCCCTGAAGCTGCAATAGCACTCACTGCAATCATACCCAGAAGAATGAACACAGTCCAGATGACCTCCTCTCTGAACATCCAACGCTCGAGCCCCATGTATTAACCACAGGAA
>JAWQFJ010025799.1:27500-30777 GCA_034096865.1 Theodoxus fluviatilis | reverse complement strand
TTTGGTATAACGATATCTATGTACACACAGTTCACAGACCCCCGCACGGAAGTGGACCAAAGTGTTTCTGAAAACTTGTTTGTCAATATTATACAGATACAGTTCCCTAGAGAGCGAAGATTTGAATTGTCTGTAAAATTCATATCTCGTGTTTGTGAGGGGAGTATGGTGCTTAAGGGATACCTCTCCATCTCCCCGTACACAATAATATCAGGGGATACTCATTTACCACATCCAATTTCACCTCCCCAAAGAACCATTGTTCGTGTTCTGCGAGGAAATGACCGTTGCGGAATACTACAACCTTAGTCGTATCAGAATTCACCATAAGTCTAAGTTTATGTGATTCTTGGACGAGAACATCAAGCTGATTTTGCAAACCAACGGTAGTGTCTGAAATCAGTACAACATCATCAGCAAACAACAGTAGATATATAGTAACTAATTCAGGCAGAAACTGAACTCCATGTTTGCCTTTCTGGATCATCATTTTTGAGAGAGAGAGAGAGAGAGAGAGGGAGGGAGAGAGAGAGATAGAGAGATAGATAGATAGAGACAGAGACAGAGACAGAGACAGAGACAGAGAAAGAGAAAGAGAGACAGAAAGAGAGAGAGAGAGAGAGAGAGAGAGAGAGAGAGAGAGAGATAGAAAAGGAGATAGATTGATTTTGATTTCTTTATTTCGGCCGACGACCCGTCAAATAAATACAGTACAGAACATGCAACTAAACGTGCCATTCTATGGCAAGAGAAAACTAAAACAACAACATAAATGTACATGTATAAAAAACGGATCGCATAATTTCAATACAACAAAAACAAGACAGATATAAACATTACGGACATAAGGAATTCTGTCGATTAAGTCCTGCGAGTTGAGAATCGATAAACGTATGGACAGGTGAAAACTCTCAATCATCAACGAAATTGACCATAATGAACCTATGTACAGATTGAGAGGCAAAGTTGTCCTAAAGACACAATGTACATGCATATGGTTAATACTTAAAATATTTAAATATTTTGACAAAATCATACTCGTACTTATAATATTGAATCTATGGGCATTAGAAAGCGGTCAATTGCCTTCGCCAAGTTTTAATTTAATTACATTATCAACAAGGGGGGGGGGGGAGATTAAGAAGAGAGAGAGAGAGAGAGAGAGAGAGAGAGAGAGAGAGAGAGAGACAGACAGACAGACAGACAGACAGACAGACAGACAGACAGACAGACAGACAGACAGACGACACAGACAGACAGACAGACAGACAGACAGACAGACAGACAGACAGACAGACAGACAGACAGACAACAGACATACAGACAGACAGACATTAAGACCGACGATCCATCTTCGCATTAAAAAGTACATCCAAACATGGGTGTAATGGGGCAACTACAAGTCAGAAAGGGAGTTCAGACAATAGATAATCAAGACTATGTGCATAAAAATGATGTTCTGGTTGCTTAGCTATTATCAATAAAATAAAACACAACATCAAAATACATCATGTGGTTGTTACAAGTTGTTAGTTGCCAGAATAGGTCCTCTCACCTGCAGTGCATGTTCACTGCCCATGCTAGTTTCGCTTTGAGACTGTTCTTGCTTCTCCATACGCCGTTTATACGCATAATGTATGTAGGCCTACATAGCGACATCACGGAATTTTCTACAGTCATTCCCGTCCAATAGTTGTGCCACATGTCCATTTCTTAGCTTTTGTATATACTTGAGGATATATTTATTTCTAATATCGTTATATACATAGCAGCGCAACATAAAATGATATTCGTCCTCAGTTCTCTACAGGTTGGACAGTCTTTATTGGAGATATCATCTGTACATCTCACGTTCGTTCTGAGAGCATTGTTCCCAAGACGGAAACGTGCAAATGCATCCCTGAACTTTTAATGTTTATAAAATTCAGGGAGCTTTCGCATTGAAATTTGCTTTAAAGGAACTGTACAGAGTAAAACGATCGCTACTCGCGATTTTTGAGTGTCAATCTTGTCGGTAACAATCTCGTAGTCTCAGTTTAAGTGCTCGAATAAATCCTCTATCATTGTTGGTGCCACCATTCATCCACACGTATGCGTAACCGAGTTTTGATAAACAAAGCTCTATTGATTTTGTCCAGCTAAACCTTTCAGTGACATTGTATCTTTGTAACATTAAATAGGCCTGCCTTGGAGACCCGTTTCATTGCATCTTACATATTTTAAACCAATATTTCACCGCGCGTACAGTCGCGTTTATATATAGTGGATATCTACCGAATTCGCCTTTACACATAGTACTGGAGGATTTTACATCAACATTCAAAAACCGTTTGCATGCAAATAGGTGAGCCCTTTTCATACATTGTCTTTTTTCTAGTCCCCCTAACTCTGACGCATACAGCAACGACGGTTGCACCTGGGAATCATATAGTCGGAAGAAAACACTTGTGTTGAGATTGTTAAGACTCCACATGGTTTATAGCAACTGAACAGTTTTCTTCTTGGCCCTTACCTCCTGAGTGTCCAGGGCGGAAGCTACAGACAGCTTTGTTGTGAATGGAAAACCAAGGTACTTGTACTGGTTAACTACACTAGTCACAAAATGTTTAGGGTCACTATTGAACTTTTATGAAATTACAATTTGTTGCAATGCTAACTGAACAAAAGGAGTTACCAGACAAAAGTTTGACAGTGGTTACGTATGACATTATTCTGCAGTGTGAAGGAGCTTTTAGCGCGTTACCCTTTGTTGAAAAAGCGTTCACGTGCGGTACAACGAAGCCGTTTTGGGGAAAAAGAATGCAAATCGCTGACCTGTTACATTTGTAACACATGACTGTTAAAATAATGCATGTGTGTGTTTCTTCTCGTGTAGGATGCATGTTGTATTATAACGTGCGTATGTGCGTTTCATGTCCAGGCTCAAACTGTATGATAATGTGTGCGTGTTTTTATGTGTGTGTGCGCCTAGAGCTTCACTATGTACTTCTTTGACTGTGTGGAGGAAGTGCGCCTTACAAATAAACATATTATTATTATTACTGTTAAAATTAAAAAAACCAAATGCACGTGCCCGACCAATCACCCATGAACAGTTTTCAACGGTAGTTGGATAAAAAGAGAAAGGAAAATGTTACCAAATCACTGCAGAGAAAGACATGGTCGCAACAAGAAAGCTGACGACTGTTGATCGTGGCCGAGCCCTGGGTTGGGCCCAGGATGGTGTTTCTCAAAGAGAAGTTGCCAGACGGTTGAAAGTGAGTTTGCTGTCGAAGCG
>JAWQFJ010025799.1:20000-22500 GCA_034096865.1 Theodoxus fluviatilis | reverse complement strand
TGAAATGTGGCCAGTTCACCTCTTGTCGTGACGTCTACGCATGCGCATTACTTCGTCACGTTGGGTAGTTTCTTTTTTAGCTAGCTCTTACTGCGAAGCAAGATCTTGCGACCAAGATCGACTACCTATTTTGAAACCCGCCCCTGATGACCTCCTCTCTGAACAAACACCTCCTCGAGATCTGCAAAAATAAAAATATAAATTTTCTTCATGAGCTGCACTTTTGGGCCGCAGATGGAACCATCGACTCTCGTTTGTTTTTAAATGACAGGCACATCAACGAGAGAGGAACTGCAATCTTACTACATCAGATTGCAAGATTTCTGAGACAGAACCTACCTCCTGCAAGATCCACCGCCATTGCTCATGGGACGGAAGAAGAGAACAAAACTGGGACACTAGCAAGCAGAAGACATCTACAATTCAGAATTTCCTCCTCTCCCTCGGAAACGGCAGTTGAACCATTCCAGCTCTGCAACACGGCCAGAACAAATTCATAGCATTCCAAACAGCAAGGACACTTGTCTGAACAACAACAATAATAAACTAAATGACATAGTACAGACAGGTAGAATACAGACAGTCACTGGCCCTACCCTCAACAAGGACGTACTGCCTACTGTGACGGAGAAGAAACATCAAAACACCAACACTCAGTGTCCCGGCCAAGCACCCCTTAGATATCAATCAGAAAATGTAGAGGTGCACGCAACTCAACCTTTGGTTCCTGAGTGCAGAATGCCCGCTACTTCCAGATTGCCCCACCAAACCATCTCTCAAAATCCTCTGATGGCCCCCCTACCTACACGTTCATCCTTTTTTTCCCATTCTTTCCTCTATACATGCAGTGGCAATATCCTCATCCCTTCAATGGTCTCCGTCCAGTACCAACAGTGTGAATACCAGTTGGCTACAGTATTCCTCGATGGATTTTTGGCGTGAACGATGAATACTTTGCCGACTTGATTTTTTCTTTCTTTCTCTTCCCATCCAATCCAGTGACAGTTAGGTATCATTATCAACAATCATGGTCCATAAACAAAACTTGCAATTAGGACATATAAATGTATATCATTTATACAATAAAGTGACGGACATTGGTGCTCTTATTCAGAAGGAACAGATAGGCATTCTTGGAATAAGTGAATCTCGCCTTCACATTGAAATCAGTGATGAAACAATTGGAATATCAGGATTTGACATCCTACGACGCGATCCTGTGCTACCTGCGCACACTGGGTTAGCAATCTACATTAACTATGACCTACGAAACTCTATTTATAGAAGACATGACCTTGAATCTTCAAGTGTTGAGTGTATTATGTTGGAGCTTAAACAATCTTCAAAGACTTCTCTTCTCCTGGGATTCTTGTACAGAAACCCTGCCTCCACCTTCTGTTGGTATGATGAATTCGTAAGCATGATGGACAAAGTGAGTGCTCTTGGAAAATATATTCTTCTTCTTGGTGACTTTAATATAGACTACCTAAAAATTAACGGTGCATGGAATTCAACTATCCTGCTCTTTGGACTCAAGCAATTGGTTCATACAGCCACTAGGGTCACTCAGTCAACATCGACTCTTATTGATCACATATATACCACCAACATCCATCTGGTACAAAGCACTTGGGTGCCAAGAATGGGCATTAGTGATCATTTTCCAATCATCTGCTCCTTGCACGCTAAACTCTCCAAAAGCAAAAAACGCGATCATTCATATCTGACCTATAGATCGTTCAAAAACTTTGATGCCAAAACCTTTTGTTCTGACCTCCAAAAGACACCCTTCCATGAAGTCCAATATCACACCGATCCAAACTGTGCACTTCAGCTTTGGTACAACATATTTCTAGGAGTAATTAACAAACACGTTCCGATCAGAAGAAAACGCGTGCGTCATCCAACGCTGCCACCATGGTTAACCAAGGAAGTAATGCAAGCAATGTCCCTCAGAGATAAACACAGGAAAAGCAATGATTTCGTTGCATACAAAAACAAAGAAATGCAGTTAAAAGCTTAGTGAGGAAAGCAAAGAAAGAATATTTTCAGAAACTTATAACTGATAACAAAACATCACCTCAGTATGGAACGCCATAAATACCTTTACCAAACGAAACGGAGCTAAAGCTCACTCATCATACCCATCCGATGATGTTAATGACTGCAATAATCACTTCCTTTCTGTGGCTGAAAAGTTATTCCCTCGCGATAGCAACCATAATTTCCAATCTGAAACAGCATATCTCCAAGAATTCTGCCAAGAGAGACTATTGTCTTCATTGGAATTTGAGATTCCTCTTCTTGCTGTTCATGAAGTTGGCAGATTTATTGAAAAACTCAACTCTAAAACAACAGGACCTGATGGCATCAATAGCTTTCTTCTTAAACTCTCTCTTCCATATGTAATCGACTCGCTCACATACATATACAATTTGTGCATTATCAAGCAAAACTTCCCAGATGAATGGAAAAAAGCTAAAGTTATCCCTCTACCAAA
>JAWQFJ010025799.1:10000-15000 GCA_034096865.1 Theodoxus fluviatilis | reverse complement strand
GAATAGTTTTAAAGCTAATGCATTAAATGCATTTCAATGAAAGATCGTAGACACTGTTGTTAATGTTCATCCACCGTCTTAAAATCATGCAGTTAATCTTTATACTTAGGAGGTAGAAAAGGTGTTTTGACACCACACCACAGGCTATTTACGGAAAGGAATTTTCTTGTCGAGGTTTGAATAGAATTCCTTCCTCAGGGAGGAAAAAATCGAGGTGGGATCCACATGAATTCACCCCCACCGTAACAGGCTGGGGCGGAGATGTGTGTTGAGGGAAACTGACGGAACCCTCATTGAAGGCCACACCCTCAACGCAGAAACGACAAACCCTACCAGCAAGCGGGGGCAAACACAACTGAATAGCAAGCTTGAAAGTAGTCGGTGGAACGCAACCGGCTCCCCACCCCAGCCTAAACCCCGCCTCTTTCTCTTTCTCTCTCTCTCTCTCTCTCTCTCTCTCTCTCTCTCTCTCTCTCTCTCTCTCTCTCTCTCTCTCCCTTAGCATACAACCTGATGGTTAAGCAAGCTCATAGCAATAACTGGGCAACAAAATTAAGACGTATTTTACTTGAATATGGCTTTGAAGAACAATGGACTGCACAACGTGTCTCAGAAGAACGAAGTTTCGTCAAGACACTGAGGGAAAGATTGATAGACAAATTTAATGAGGCCTGGGGAATAAAACTGGTGGATAGTGATCGGTTTTCTGTATATCGCTTATTTAAAAAATCGAGAGAGTTGGAAAGATTTTTATGCAGTGTAGATAAAAAGGTTTTTAGAGAGATAATCACTCCTTTTAGATTAGGAATAAGTGACTTAATGTGCCGTAGATTACGTTACTGTACTGACAGTCCTGCTATTTGTCCATTATGTCATCAAGATACGGAAAATGAGATACACTTTTTGTTCAAATGTCCTCATTTTGCAGATCTGAGAAATAGATACATAAGTTCTAGACACAACAATGATACCGATGACCTGGCGGATATTTTATCGTCGCAGGATGAAGCTGTGATTAGAAACTTGGCAGCATATTTGTATTTTGCTTTCAAAAAGAGAGAAAATTGTAATAATCCTAATTCAAATGAGTCATGAAACAAATATGCATTGTTGTACGCGCTGGTGGCCTAGCAATAAAAGAGTTCGAGTTCGAGTTCTCTCTCTCCCTCCCTCCCTCTCTCTCTCTCTCTCTCTCTCTCTCTCTCTCTCTCTCTCTCTGTCTCTCTGTCACTCTCTCTCTCACTGTCTCTCTCTGTGTCTCTCTCTGTGTCTCTCTCTGTCTGTCTGTGTGTCTGTCACTCTCTGTCTGTCTGTCTGTGTGTCTATCTGTCTGTGTGTCTGTCTGTCTGTCTGTCTGTCTGTCTGTCTCTCTCTTTCTCTCTCTCTCTCTCTTCTCTCTCTCTCTCTCTTTCTCTGTCTCTCTCTGTCTCTCTCTCTGTCTCTCTCTGTCACTCTCTGTCTCTCTGTCTCTCTCTCTCTCTCTCTCTCTCTCTTTATTTCTCTGTCTCTCTGTCTCTCTGTCTCTCTCTCTGTCTCTCTCTCTCTCTCTCTCTCTCTCTCTCTCTCTCTCACAGACGTTGTTGTGCCCTCTCACATCAACGACGTACTGTTGGATATTACGGTGTATGTGCATGTTCCTTTCGACCTGAGCCTTCAGCAACCTGCGGAAAAGACCAAGTTTGGAACGGTAAATCTGCAAATGATTGTGAACTTTGATCGTGACTTGGATGAATCTGCTTCCGTGTTATGTGGAAAACGACTAAAATCGTAAATGTTTCCGTCGCCTTCCGTCACTGTCTCTCTCTGTGTCTCTCTCTGTGTCTCTCTCTGTCTGTCTGTGTGTCTGTCACTCTCTGTCTGTCTGTCTGTGTGTCTATCTGTCTGTGTGTCTGTCTGTCTGTCTGTCTGTCTGTCTGTCTGTCTCTCTCTTTCTCTCTCTCTCTCTTTCTCTCTCTCTCTCTTTCTCTGTCTCTCTCTGTCTCTCTCTCTGTCTCTCTCTGTCACTCTCTGTCTCTCTGTCTCTCTCTCTCTCTCTCTCTCTTTATTTCTCTGTCTCTCTGTCTCTCTGTCTCTCTCTCTGTCTCTCTCTGTCTGTCTCTCTCTCTCTCTCTCTCTCTCTCTCAGACGTTGTTGTGCCCTCTCACATCAACGACGTACTGTTGGATATTACGGTGTATGTGCATGTTCCTTTCGACCTGAGCCTTCAGCAACCTGCGGAAAAGACCAAGTTTGGAACGGTAAATCTGCAAATGATTGTGAACTTTGATCGTGACTTGGATGAATCTGCTTCCGTGTTATGTGGAAAACGACTAAAATCGTAAATGTTTCCGTCGCCTTCTGTGCGCATCGATACGACTGACAACATATGTGTTTGTGCTTGTTGGATCACAATTTGTTTGCAGCGCGGCCTGAGTGTGAAAAGTGCACCCTGCTCAACTCTGGGTTTGAAACTTCACGCGCGACAGCCATACATGTAGATGAATTGTCTGAGTTTTGCCTCGATGTGCATGTGTTTCTCGTGGCCATTCTGACTTAATACGGCGAGTACTTTGTGCGACGTAAGATTCGCGAAACCCTTATTCACAATTGCTTTTGACGACTAATGATTGCTTCCGTGATTTTTGACTTTATGACAGAATTCTGTGCACAATCTCGGACTCTGTACCCTCCTACTGACCCCACTCCCTCAATTGATGATAATTACCAGCTGGGCTGACTTGGACATTGAATGCTGGATACGATTTTGAGGACGGTGAGGCGCTGAATGACGGAAAGACTCACTTTCAACCGTCTGGCAACTTCTCTTTGAGAAATACCATCCTGGGCCCAACCCAGGGCTCGGCCACGATCAACAGTCGTCAGCTTTCTTCTTGCGACCATGTCTTTCTCTGCAGTGATTTGGTAACATTTTCGTTTCCCTTTTTATCCAACTACCGTTGAACACTGTTCATGGGTCATTGGTCGGGAACGTGCATTTTGTTTTTTTATTTGAACAGTCATGTGTTACAAATGTAACGGGTCAGCGATTTGCATTCTTTTTCCCCAAAACGGCTTCGTTGTACCGCACGTGAACGCTTTTTCAACAAAGGGTAACGCGCTAAAGGCTCCTTCACACTGCAGAATAATGTCATACGCAAACACTGTCAAGCTTTTGTCTGGTAACTCTTTTTTTCAGTTAGCATTGCAACAAATTGTAATTTCATAAAAATTCAAGAGTGACCCTTAACTTTTTGTGACTAGTGTAGTTAACCAGTACAAGTACCTCGGTTTTCCATTCACAACAAAGCTGTCTGTAGCTTCCGCCCTGGATACTCAGGTGGTAAGGGCCAAGAAGAAAACTGTTCAGTTGCTATAAACCATGTGGAGTCTTAACAATCTCAACACAAGTGTTTTCTTCCGGCTATATGATTCCCAGGTGCAACCGTCCTTGCTGTATGCGTCAGAGTTGTGGGGACTAGAAGAAAGACAGTGTATAAAAATGGCTCACCTATTTGCATGCAAACGGTTTTTGAATGTTGATGTGAAATTCTCCAGTACTATGTGTCAAGGCGAATTGGGTAGATATGCACTATATATAAACGCGACTGTACGCGCGGTGAAATATTGGTTTAAAATATGTAAGATGCAATGACACGGGCCGCCAAGGCAGGCCTATTTAATGTTACAAAGAGAAAATGTCACTGAAAGGTTTAGCTGGACAAAATCAATAGAGCTTTGTCCCTCCAGGTTTACTGGAGGTCCTACAGACTTTATCTGTGTGTGTGTCTGTCTGTCTGCCTGTCCCGACTTAACGGCTGATTTCTCACTGACATTTTGCACACTTACTGGAAATTAGGTTCGATTGAATGTATCAAATTTTCAGAATCAAAGCTTGAAAAGAAAATGGTTTTTTAAGGTCGTAAACTCGAAAGCATCTCCTTAAATACTCAATTGATGGAATGGCGAAATTGCAAAATGTGTGACGTCATCAATAACGTGACGTAATTTTATGTGCATGTCTGTCTCTTTGTCCCGACTTAACGGCTGATTTCTCATAAACTACTAGACGAATTTCCTTGGCATTTTGCACACTTACTGGAAGTTTGGTCCGATTGAATGTATCAAATTTACAGAATCGAGGTTTGAAAAGAAATTGATATATGTAGCACGTAAACTCGAACCCCCCTCCCCCCCCCCCTCCCCCCCCCCCCCCCCCCCTTGAGATTTCAATTGACGGAATAGCCAACTCGATATCAAGTCAAACAGAGTTATCTTTTCCTACTAAGTCGTTGTATTATATTTTACTCTTTTTTGTTGCAACTGTGCAGTGTGCGGGTGTTGGAATGCTTTGAATGAATGTAGACTTTTCATTGTAAACGCCATGAGCTTGCCTATTAGGGAAGATATGGGCGTATAAGTAATCTGTATTATTATTTTTTTATTTATTATTATTATTATTATTATTATTATTATTATTATTATTATTATTATTATTATTATTATTATTATTATTATTATTATTATTATTATTATTATTGTGCGTGAATGAGTACAAATGCACATGTCTGGAGTGAACATCTATAATTATAATACACCTCCTCCTCTGTGTGACTGTGTGAGTGTTAATTCAGCGTCTATGACATGCCAAAGCAAAACAAAACATGTCATAATAGGAGCTTCCTGAACCTATCCATCATGTTTAAAATATATGGTCGATTGTTTCCTGGGCCGATAGCTTGCAAGGGGGTTTAGGGAAAAGAACGTTGTAAGTGCTTTACAAACACTCTGTCATATCAATTCTCTAATGGCTCAGCTGGTAGAGCGTTGGACTCTTGGTCATGCATGACCAGGTTCGATTCTGCGCTGAAACGTTTTTTTCTTCCCTTTTTTCGAGAGGTTGTTGGTTCGAACCCGACCTGGTTTTGTGTGTTTTTGTGTGTGTGTGTTTTTCCCCCCTCTTTTCTCGAGAGGTTGCGGGTTCGAACCCGATCTTTTTATATCTTTTTTTAATATGCCAAAAC
>JAWQFJ010025799.1:0-5000 GCA_034096865.1 Theodoxus fluviatilis | reverse complement strand
AGGAAAACAAAAGATTGTGCAGACTGTAAAAATTATGTGGAATCTGCACACAATGAATCCATGCGTATTCTTTAGATTATTTGACGCCCAGGTGTTGCCTACCCGTCTGAATGGAGCAGAGTTGTGGGGCGCAGCCAGAAGACATACTATCGAAAGAGCACACCTACTTGTGTGTGAAAGATTTTAAAACGTAGATATGAATTAGGGAGATGCCCTTTGTTCCTACAAGCAATGACAAAGTGTATGAAGTAATGGCTCAGGATATCTCAAATCCCCGACAACCGATTACCTAAGCAGGCCTATCGCATGTTGTTACGTGCAAATGTAACACGAGAGTATGACTGGACAAGATCGGTAGAAAACTGTCTCTCACAACTGGGATTTGGGTATGTGTGGAGGACTGGTGACACCATGAATGAAAAGGCTTTCCTCCGGTCTTTGAGACAGAGGCTACGCGACAATTATCAGCAAGAGGGGCTGTGTATACTAGGCAGCAGTGATTGATTTGTTCTGTACAGGACCTTTAAAGCTGCGCTAACGAGCGAAGATTATTCGAGTTATAATTTAGAGACGCCTTTGTTCGTTTTAGAATGGGTAATACTGAATCAAAAACAATGTACAAAGAAAAACAGGGATAAACACTGAAAGTTCAAGTCCGTTCTGCAGTGAAGCTGAAGATAAAATACATTTTATGTTGCAATGCCCTCTGTATAAAGAACTTAGACAACGATACCTATCTCCATACTTGCTAAGGTCGAGAAACAATGTTTCATATTTCATAGATGGGCGAGACAAGGACAAATCCCGTAACTCTGCTATTTTTATTTATTACGGTTTGAAACTTCGTGATGAAAAAATGCTGGAAATATCTGAAGACAGTGATGTAGAAATGACAAGAGCGGATGAAGTAGTCTCCATCCATTAGAATACTAACAAGTTTTTAACCTGAAATTTATGGCATGCTACTGTATATGTTGTCACAAGATTGTTATTGTAACTGACACGTGCAATTGCTGATTGAGATAAATCCACGCATAAATCTGTATAAAGACTATCAAACCTGTATGGTCCAATTTTAATCAGCAGTAAGGCTTTTTACCTGTACATTACTCTATTAATTATAAATTTGAATTGTTACTAGACAGATTTCCTTTTGTCTACAATTATCATCCTCATTTCTGCGTTTTTGTATGTAGTTGGTTCTGTAATAACGTAATTATATCATATGATTCGTAATCGTTTATCCCTCCAGGTTTACTGGAGGTCCTCACAGCTTTATCCCTTCAGGTTTACTGGAGGTCCTCACAGCTTTATCTCTGTCTGTCTGTGTGTGTGTGTGTCTGTCTGTCTGTGTGTCTGTCAGTCCCGACTTAACGGCTGATATCTCAAAAACTACTGGACGGATTTCTTTGACATTTTGCACACTTACTGGAAGTTAGGTCCGATTGAATGTATCAAATGTTCAGAATCGAGGTTTGAAAAGAAAGTGACTTTTTTAGGTTGCAAACGTTATAATTGCTTTACAAACACGTAGTCATGTCAGTTCCTGAATGGCTCATCTGGTAGAGCGTTGGACTATTGTATTGTTCGGTCATGTGTGAACGGGTTCGAATCCGCGCTGAAACTTTTTCCCCCTCTTTTATCGAGAGGTTGCGGGTTCGAACCCGACCTGGGTTTTGTGTGTGTTTTTTGTGTTTTTTTCCCTCTCTTTTCTCGAGAGGTTGCGGGTTTGAACCCGATCTTTTTTTAAATGCCGAAACCTGGAGGTTCAGCGCCAGCGGTTTTTATTTCAACTTTTTCTTTCTTTACTCCTTATTACCATATGATGGTCTCATGTACCAGTAATTGATGTTGTACAAACATGTCTGGTTGTTGGCCGAAATAAAAACAATCAACCAACCAACCAACCAACCAACCAACCAACCAACCCACCCACCCACCTACCCATCCACCCACCCAACAAAACAACCAACCAACCAACCAACCAACCAACCAACCTCTCTCTCTCTCTCTCTCTCTCTCTCTCTCTCTCTCTCTCTCTCAAGCTGAAATGCTGAAGCAAAGACATTCGTGCATTGCATTATGGTTTGTTGCTTAACAATCAAACAAGGTGGTATTTCTTGGCTGTCTTTCTCACACCCCTCTCCTCGGACGATTCCACTTGACCTGTACACAACCGTGCTCAGTGACTAGGTGCAATGAGGATGGATGGATGGTTGAGTGGATGGAAGGATGGATGAATAAACGGATGGTTGGATGGATGGATGATGGATTGATGGATAAACGGATGGTTGGATGGATGGATGGATGGATGGATGGATGGAAGGTTGAGTGGTTGGAGGGATAAATGGATAAACCGATGGATGGACGGATGCATGGATAGATAGATGGATAGATGGATGGATGGATGGATGGAGTTAGTTCATGCAACCTATCAACCTTTGTAGGCTATTTAAGACAATTAATGACGAAAATGTTTGAATTTTTAGAATAACACTAAGTCAAGTCACGATTTCCATAGATATTTGCATTTTTTGATCCCTCTGCGGGTTGGGGGTGAGAACAGTCCCTCTGTGGGTTGGGGGTGAGAACAGTCCCTCTGTGGGTTGGGGGTGAGAACAGTCCCTCTGCAGGTTGGGGGTGAGAACAGTCCCTCTGCAGGTTGAGGGTGAGAACAGTCCCTCTGTGGGTTGGGGGTGAGAACAGTCCCTCTGTGGGTTGGGGGTGAGAGCAGTCCCTCTGTGGGTTGGGGGTGAGAACAGTCCCTCTGCAGGTTGGGGGTGAGAACAGTCCCTCTGCAGGTTGAGGGTGAGAACAGTCCCTCTGTGGGTTGGGGGTGAGAACAGTCCCTCTGTGGGTTGGGGGTGAGAACAGTCCCTCTGCAGGTTGGGGGTGAGAACAGACCCTCTGTGGGTTGGGGGTGAGAACAGTCCCTCTGTGGGTTGGGGGTGAGAACAGTCCCTCTGCAGGTTGGGGGTGAGAACAGTCCCTCTGCAGGTTGAGGGTGAGAACAGTCCCTCTGTGGGTTGGGGGTGAGAACAGTCCCTCTGTGGGTTGGGGGTGAGAACAGACCCTCTGCGGGTTGGGGGTGAGAACAGACCCTCTGCGGGTTGGGGGTGAGAACAGACCCTCTGTGGGTTGGGGGTGAGAACAGACCCTCTGCGGGTTGGGGGTGAGAACAGACCCTCTGTGGGTTGGGGGTGAGAACAGACCCTCTGTGGGTTGGGGGTGAGAACAGACCCTCTGTGGTTTGGGGGTGAGAACAGACCTCTGTGGGTTGGGGGTGAGAACAGACCCTCTGTGGGTTGGGGGTAAGAATAGACCCACCGCGCCTCCCTACGCAAGTTGTAATAAGCGAATAACTAGGGACACCATGACTGGCAGCTTTTATTCTTACCATCTGTACTGATTTTCGTGATCAATGGCCTTATTTAGCCTATACCCTTAACAAGGTGAACGCTCCCCAGCACGAACCAGGTTTGAACTTTGAACTGTGCGTAGTGTTCCCAGGACATGCTCTGGCCGGGCGCAGAAACCGCCATTTTGTTTCCTTTGCTCGCATGCAAAACGTTCTATTTTGAGCAATATCGACACGGATGCGAAGAAACCGTAACTAAATAACACTACTAACAATTATGGCAGAACACTATGTAGAATACATCGATGCGTCATTGACATTTTGCAATATGATTCAAATCGAGACGTCGGGCCATAGAGCTACACGATACTCCGCGGCTTCTCATGTATCTGTGTGGCTCGGGCAGACAACTCCTGGCAGGCAACCCTTCGGACTCGCCGGTCACGTTCGTTAAGAGTGGCCCTAACGAAACGTGTAGGGAGACGCGGTGGGTCAGATCTTACCCCCGACCCACTGGAGGAAAGAGCAAAGAAGCCAGCCTTCTGGAAGCGACATCCGTTCCTTGTGGCTGCGAACACTGGAGGAAAGAGCAAAGAAGCCAGCCTTCTGGAAGCGACATCCGTTCCTTGTGGCTGCGAACACTGGAGGAAAGAGCAAAGAAGCCAGCCTTCTGGAAGCGACATCCGTTCCTTGTGGCTGCGAACACTGGAGGAAAGAGCAAAGAAGCCAGCCTTCTGGAAGCGACATCCGTTCCTTGTGGCTGCGAACACTGGAGGAAAGAGCAAAGAAGCCAGCCTTCTGGAAGCGACATCCGTTCCTTGTGGCTGCGAACACTGGAGGAAAGAGCAAAGAAGCCAGCCTTCTGGAAGCGACATCCGTTCCTTGTGGCTGCGAACACTGGAGGAAAGAGCAAAGAAGCCAGCCTTCTGGAAGCGACATCCGTTCCTTGTGGCTGCGAACACTGGAGGAAAGAGCAAAGAAGCCAGCCTTCTGGAAGCGACATCCGTTCCTTGTGGCTGCGAACACTGGAGGAAAGAGCAAAGAAGCCAGCCTTCTGGAAGCGACATCCGTTCCTTGTGGCTGCGAACACTGGAGGAAAGAGCAAAGAAGCCAGCCTTCTGGAAGCGACATCCGTTCCTTGTGGCTGCGAACACTGGAGGAAAGAGCAAAGAAGCCAGCCTTCTGGAAGCGACATCCGTTCCTTGTGGCTGCGAATGGCTGCGTGAGAGCCCGTGCCATGAGGCTGGAGAAAGAAGGCATGGTTCAGGAGGAGCACGTGACATCACTGACGATTGCAGTGAGGAGTGAAACGTGACGTGTCAAAGACGGATAGCGAGGGAACTGGACAACTTGACTCGCCCGTGCTCTGTTTAACCAGCCCTAGTGATGTCAGTGACCATTGGCCTTGAATAGTCCACACAGGCTGATTGGCCATATAACTCCATGCATATCTTCATGTTTTCATTCATTCATTCATTCATTCATTCATTCATTCATTCATTCATTCATTCATTCATTCATTCATTCATTTATTCATTCATTCATTCATTCATTCATTCATTCATTCATTCATTCATTCATTCATTCATTCATTCATTCATTCATTCATTCATTCATTTATCCATTCATTCATTTATCCATT
>JAWQFJ010025797.1:92500-105407 GCA_034096865.1 Theodoxus fluviatilis | reverse complement strand
TTTCAGTTCTCAGCTTTCTCCCCCCACCCACCCCCCCCCCCCCCTCCAGGCATCATCTCTCATAAATGTGAACGTGTGTCGACCTGAGTGCTTGCTTGTCTACGTAACCAGGGACTGCGAAGCGAAAGTGAAAGGGAGACGTTCACTACCTTCAAATGTTCAGATTTAGTGAAGTGGAGCACCACATGGTAAGGTTCTGAGGAGGGATGCAGTGTCCGCCACAATTATTTTGAACAGTAACCTACTGATCATCTAGCTGGTTTTGTGAATGTCAGAAAAGGCTGAAAGCGCTTCTGTTAATTCAGGTTTCACGGGTCATCTCAGCGGTTTCTGTTTTTAAACAAGTGGTCGCTGGTTGGAAATGATACAGGGCCACGCGCCTCAGCACGACAGATATGAATTGAAAAGAACAGAAAAGGCAGCCGAGAAGCAAATATGACGAGTTACACACACGCAATTACAAACATCCACACACATACACACACACACACACACACACACACACGCACGCACACACACACACATAATGTTCACACACACACACACACGCACATGTTCACACACACATGTTCACATACTTAAAGACACAGAGAGACAGACACAAAGAGAGACAAACACACAGAGAGACAAACACACAAAGAGACAAACACACAAAGAGACAGAGAGACAGAGACATGCAGAGAGACAGACAGAGAGACAGACAGAGAGACAGACAGACAGACAGACAGACAGACAGACAGACAGACTGATGCTCGAAAGGACGGACGGACGGACGGAAGGACAGACAGACAGATGCACACGCACACACACACACACACACACACACACACACACACACACACACACACACACACACACACACACACACACACAGAGACAAATACGCACGCATGGACACAAACCCTCACACCCTCACACAAACAGAGAGAGAATGTAAATGTCCTCCAATCACACTCACCCAAATTCAGAGTCTGATGGATATGGCAGGTGCAGATGTTTCGGTATTCAAGCAAATTTGTCTTTCCTTCCTTGTCTTGACTGGGTTATCGCTGATCTCCCTGTGAAGACAGGCAGCCACCTGCACAGCGCACTTGCTCCTCTGACTACCACAAGAATAAGGGACCTTAAAACAGGCAGTCCAGAAGTCACTGTCCTACAGACGTTCTTGCGCAACGATGGCCGTTTTCTTAGTCCTGTGTGGAATGCCAAGCACAGCTGACCTCCAGGGTACGTTCCACACCTGCGTAGTACTACAAGTACAGTGCCATGGAGAGCAGGAGGCTGTGCTGTACCGGGATGCTGGGACCCTTGCCTTCACTGGAAAGGACACTGGCAGTGTCTGCTCTATCAGAGTCTTCCTGGAAAGTTCTGTCACACAGCTTGACCGTCACTGACACACTGTCACAGCGGTACACTGCATGACTGACTGTGACAGCGTGACTGGCTGTCGCACACCGTAACCGTCACAGAACCTAACGCTGTCACACAGCTGGACTGTCACAACCTCTCGCGGAAGCCCGACTGTCATGCAGCCTATCATACAGTCTGAATGTCACACAGCCTATCACGCAGCCCCAATGGGTCTCATATGGCCTGTCCGACTGTTCTACAGTATGACTCAGTAAAACATCCCGACTGTCACACAGTCCAGTTGTAAAACAGCAAGAGTACCACATAACCTGTCTGACAGCCTGAGTGTCACACAATTTAACTCCCAGCCTGATTGTCACATGGCCAGACTGTCAGAGTGGCTGTCACACAGCCTAACCAGTCTCCTTCATGGCTACAACAGGCAACTACTGGAGAAGTAGGCAGTAGGGATACAGTAGAGCCTCCGTCACCAGGAAAGCCCGATCCCTGCTGTCAGGCCTGACTCCCTACTGGGGGGCGACGGAGCGTGAAGGGGGTGGCTGTCTCAGCGAGGACCAGGGCCTGGGGGGGCAAGTGAAGGGAACGGGTGGTCTGCCTGGGCCTCTTGTCACCAACTGTGGAACGGCCCAGGGGGTGGCATCAAGGACAGGAGAGATGGCTCCCTTCTCCCTCTCCCTTTGTCCCCCAGACAGGATCCAGTGTCGAGCACTTTTACTTGTCAAGGCCCGAGGTCAGCACGATTGTTTCACTGCTAGTCTCTCTACAGTCAGCACAGTATGCACGAAGACAACTGATTCAAAGAGCTGTTCCAGTGTCTTGCTTTCCAGAAGTCACTGACGGATGTAACTCTCCTTGAAAAGTGTCACCCTCCAGGATTCTTTCAACAGTCATTCAGAAGTCTTCTAATAGTCCTGTATCCGTCTTCCAAAAGTCTTCCTGGAGTTTCCCCGAGGTCTTCCAGCAGTGTGGTCGAGGTGAGTGGCGAGCTGATCAAACCAGACAGCACCTTGGTGTGGAGCGCTCTGTGACCGTGTTCTATGGTAGGTAAACAACGCTGATACCCGTCGAGCTGCAACAAGCACGGAGCGCCTGCAGGCCTGGTAGTCTCGATAGACTCCCTCCCGCAAGATCACCGAGAGAGAGTTCAATCTTTGCTGTATCGATACCTCGCTTCTTGTCCCCAATCCCAGGAGTATCAGTAGCTGGGTCCTGAGTTTCCAATCGCACGTGTTTCCATACCTGGATCCGCTCGAGCACTCCTCGATACCCGTATGGATATGAATGACTTTGAGCTTCGAGGGTAGAAGGGGAGCACGAACGTTGTGGACACAGAGACAGGTAGGTAAGTACGGGGCCTGGGAAAACCTGGAAGAGGCAGGCAGGCAGAGGTAGGGAGAACTGACTGTTGCCCAAAACCCGGAGTTGGAGGGACGCCGCTTCGTTGCACTCACTGCACTGACGTCTGGGAGGCACAGTGAAAAAAAAGGACCTGGTGGTGTGGAGTTCCTCTTCGGGTCGCCAGGTCAGAAGATTACATTGTCTCCCTCTTGCAGTCGCTTTAATGAGGCAGAACAGGATGTCTTCGTGAAGTGCCACAGCTTCACCCCGAAGTCGGATGGCAACAGTCGATGAGAGACGTAGCGACCAGCTGGCAGTCCTTTCCCTCGCCCCCTCTCTCTCTCTCTCTCCCTCTCCCTCTCTCTCTTTCTCTCGCCAGACCCGCTCAGCGACGTGAGCAGCGAGCGAAGCGTGGCGTTGTAGAGCGGTGTACACTATAGCGTGTTGCCGCCCGTAGCGTGCAGGGGGCTGACAAGCTGAACCTCGGTCGGCGGCCCACTCCCCTCCAGCCCCACAGCCAGTAGCGACGTCGCTCCGACAGGCTCAACGCGCCACTCAACCCCGGCCGTGGGACAGACAGGCGGACGGCGGGAGCGAGAGAGGCGCTACCCAGGCTGCAACAGAACACTGCAGTCCTGCCTAAAACCACCCGAGAACCCACCCCGACTTGGCAGAGCACGCGCGGTGTAGCAGTGGTGAAGCAGAGCGTTGACTCTCTCTTTCTCTCTCTCTCTCTCTGTGCTGTGCATGCTACGGAGCAGGTGGCAATCTTCTTCGACTTCCCACAGACATAGATCACAGCCCGTCTTCTCTTACAGTCTCTGCTGACCAGATCTGTTCCGTCCAGCGACAGAGCGATTGAGCTACAAGGCCTAGAGCGGAGAATACATTAGGAGAGGAAGCAACCGTTTGACATGCTACCATCTGCAAAGTGAGACGGTTGCGCGGTGATGTTTTGTGTGTGGGTGTGTGAAATCAAAACACTAAACGGCGCGAGACACGGCGACCGAGAACAAGAGCTCAGCCCTTGAGCGGAGAAGATACGAGAGGAACCAGCGATTTGAAATGTTATCATTCACACAGTGAGATTGTTATGCAGTGAGAGGCTCCTTACGAACAAGAGACACCTGGCAGTACAAGGAAATTCGGCCAGGACGACAGATACGGATAAAGACAGGCATGGATATACTCACAGGTGGGTGGCTGGATTGACAGATGGACAGACAGACGACTGCAACAGGAAGGCCGAGGTGTTGTACGACGGGTGTGTTCACTCGCTCCTGGAAAGGGAAAGTACAGCAACCCCTGTAGTCTCCACATCTCAGGCCTCGTGTAAGTTAGGAGGTCGGGTACCGCTGCCCCTCTGCCTCGTCACCACCCTCTCTGGAGTACGGACTATAGGAGTTGACATTCGATGTAGTCCTTGGCTACAGGAGTATTTCACAGCATGGAAGGTACTGTGCTTCAGGATCACAACGCGGCATAGTAGCAATCTGTTCCAGGAACACCTCTTACCCACAGGGTTACTGTGATCCAGGTGTGCTGCGCGGAATAGGAATACTGTGCTGCAAGGTAACACCACCTCCCAGGAGTTCGGTGCTGCTGGAGTGCTACACACTATGAATAGCACAAGCGTAGTGGCACTGCGCTAAGGAATACCACGCAACAGAGAAGTATAATGCTACAGAAGTACCACACTTCATAGTAGCGCTGTGCTGCTGGATTACTACTCAGTATACGAGAACAGTGCGACGGAAATACCGCTGATTCTACAGTACTGTGCTCTGGAATACCACGCTTAAGATATGCGTCTCACCGTGAACAAGCTGGGGGCGAGTAGTTAGTGGTAGACAGGTGCAAATCCACTCCCTTGTAGAGCAGGAGGGAGGGGGAGCGAGGTCCGCCGCACTCCTCTGTACACCCCCCCCCCTCCTCACCCCTCTACCGCACTTGCACTCTCATCCCCCGGCTCTGCCGCGACACGGCACACAGGCGTCTCTGTCATGGGGGCCCGAGGGGGGAGGGGGCTGGGGAGTGGGGGAAGGGCACTGTGTATACTTGTGCTGTGCTTCATGATCTACCTGCACACTCCGACCCCCACAGCCTGTCTCCTGTCTGAGGAAAGCCCTGCCCCAGAGGAGGGGGAGCCAACGAAGGCAGGTGGGGGAAGGCAGGTGAGAGAAGAGACAGCGAGGGGAGGGGAAGGAGAGCGGCAGAGCGCAGAGATGTCTGAGGACTTCCTATCCCCGACGCCACCGCCCTCCCCCCAGCAAGAAACCCTGCTGCAGGAACTGCAGTTGCCTTTCAATGGGGAACTATGGTCTCTGGACTTCGTCAAAGACGTACAGGTAGGTGCTGTGTGTGCGCGCGCACGCACCGTGTATGTGTGTATGTATGTGTGTTTATATGTGTTTGTGTGCATGTGTATGCGTGTGTGTGAGTGTGTATGTGTTTATGTGCGTGTGTGCGTGTGTGTATGTGTATATGTGTATGCATGTGTGTGAGTGTGTGTCTGTGTATGCGCATGTGTGCGTGCGCGTGCGCGCGTGCGTGCATGTGTGCATATGTGTGTATGTATGTGAGTGTATGCATGTGTGCATGTGTATGCGTTTGGCCACTGTGTGAGAGCTGGGGTGCGGTGTACTGGTGGGTGTAGGTGTTAAGATGTGTTAAAGTGGGCATGGTGTTCTGGTGTGTGTAGTTTGTATGTGTATTTTGTGTGCTAACGCCACGTATGTAGATAGATGTGCATGTGTGCAGAATGTGCAAGTGTGTTGTTTGTGTGCAGGTGTGTGGTGTATACAAGTGTATGTGAAGTGTGCAGGTGTGTGAGATGTGCAGGTGTGTGTAATGTGCAGGTGTGTGTAATGTGCAGGCGTATGTAATGTGCTGTGTGTGTGTGTGATGTGCAGGTGCGTGTGTGAGATGTGCATGTGTATGAGATGTGTACGTGTGTAAAGTGCAGGTGTGTGTAATGTGCAGGTGTGTGTAATGTGCACGTGTGTGTAATGTGCACGTGTGTGTAATGTGCAGGTGTGTGTAATGAGCAAATGTGTGTAATGTGCAGGTGCGTGTAATGTGCAGGTGTGTGTGTAAAGTGCAGGTGTGTGTAAAGTGCAGGTGTGTGTAATGTGCAGGTGTGTGTAATGTGCATGTGGGTGAAATGTGTAAGGTGTGTGTAATGTGCTGGTGTGTGTAATGTGCCAGGTGTGTGTAATGTGCAGGTGGTTGAGATGTGTAAGGTGTGTGTAATGTGCAGGTGGGTGAGATGTGCACGTATGTGTAATGTGCAGGTGTGTCTGTAATGTGCAGATGGGTGAGATGTGTAAGGTGTGTGTAATACGCAGGTGGGTGAGATGTGCACGTATGTGTAGTGTGCAGGTGTGTGTGTAATGTGCAGGTGTGTGTAATGTGCAAATGTGAGTAATGTGCAGGTGTGTGTAATGTGCAGGTGTGTGTAATGTGCAGGTGTGTGTAATGTGCATGTGGGTGAGATGTGTAAGGTGTGTGTAATGTGCATGTGGGTGAGATGTGTAAGGTGTGTGTAATGTGCATGTGGGTGAGATGTGCACGTACGTGTAAAGTGCAGGTGTGTGTAATGTACAGGTGTGTGTGTGTAAAGTGCAGGTGTGTGTAATGTGCAGGTGGGTGAGATGTGCACGTACGTGTAAAGTGCAGGTGTGTGTAATGTGAAGGTGTGTGTAATGAGCAGGTGTGTGTGTAATGTGCAGGTGTCAGTGTGATGTGCAGGTGCGTGTGTAAGATGTACAAGCTGTGTGAAATGAGAAGGTGGGTGTGGTCTTCATAAACCGTGATGTACAGGTGGATGTGCAGGTGTGTATGATGCGTAGTAGTGGATAATGTGTTTGCGTACTGTGGTTTGTGTGCAATGTGGGTTTTAGTCGTGCGATGTTTTAGAAAGGTTGCGTATACGTAGAGTTGTGTTCACTTGGTCTGAAGCGCACGCCTTGTGGTGTATGTGCAGTGAGGTTAGTCTGATGTGAACATATACTCACGGACATAAGAAACGCGAAAAAGTTAGTGTGTATTTTTAATATTTTAAATACAATCTTGAGATATTTTGCGTACAGTGCCTATGCACTTGCACTCTTAACTACCGCGTAACGTGCATATTTTGTGCACAGCGTTCTGTTTACAGTGGCAAAGGACGGTCAAATGTGGCATGGTGATCGCCTCATGGGAGGCACTTGCAAGTTGTGCAGCAAAATGTGCTTGCTGTAGCAATGTTCAGGGGTTGTACCTCAATAAAAAGCAGGCCTGAAACTTTTCTCTTTCCTTTTTATTAGTCCTCAGCAGCGATGCCAATACCTAGCGCAGAAGAACGCAACCGAGCGCTTGGCCATTTGGAGGCTGGTGTTCCTCACAGAAGAGTCGCAAACCTATTCAATGTTCACCTCTCGACTATCTACCGTCTAGAGCACCGTTTCCAGGCGACTGGCACGGTTGCTGATGGACCACGGTCAGGTAGGCCTCGAGCTACAACCCCTCGGCAAGACCGCTACATCTTAAGAAGCCATCGGCAAGAAAAGTTCCTGAAGGCGACTACATCAGCAAACTTGCCAGGCAATGCCCTACGTCGAGTCAGCGCCAGGACAGTGCGCCGTCGCCTCAAGGAGAACGGGCTACTAAACCGTCGTCCAGCTTCAGGACCAGTGCTGACTCATCGTCATCGCCAGGCTCGCCTCCAGTGGGCTCAGGCTAGAATCAACTGGCGCAGGCAACAGTGGGGACGTGTGGTGTTCACAGATGAGTGCAGATTCTGCATTGATGAAGCATACGGACGTGTTGGGATATGGCGAAGGTGGACTAACTTTTTCGCGTTTCTTATGTCCGTGAGTATATAAGGTGAACGAACTTTAGACAGCGAAGAAGAAATCGGCGTATGGAAGAGAAAAACGACTTTTGTGGAAACCGTCGTGCTTGCGATTGAGCCCGCATTACTTCAGTGAGCCTTACTGCCCATGGGAGTTTTGATGCAGACTGCTTCCTGTGAACGTGTAACTCTAAGAGGTTTGGGTTGCCTTGGCGGTTGGGGCAATGTTCTTGTACTGAACGGATTTCATTCTTTTCGATTACTGTGTGTGTGTGTGTGTGTGTGTGTGTGCGCGCGCGTGTGTGTGAATGTGTGTGTGTATGTGTGAAGGTGTGTGTGTGTGTATGTGTGTATATGTGTGAATATGTGTGTGTATATGTGTGTGTATATATGTGTGAATGTGTGTACACGTGTATGTGTGAATGTGTGTGTGTGTGTGCGCGCGCGCGCTTTTAACTGATGGCACCCCCCCCCCCCCCCCCCCCTGTGGATTCGTAATATATATATATATATATATATATATATATATATATATATATATATATATATATAGAGAGAGAGAGAGAGAGAGAGAGAGAGAGAGAGAGAGAAGGTGCAAAATAAATGATGTGCATGACAAGGTAAGAGAAAGTGGAGGGATGATGGGAAGACAGGTTGCTGAGTCCGAAAAGGAATGAGAAATGGAGCGAAGGGACTTGATGCAGAACACTGTGTGTGTGTGTGTGTGTGTGTGTGTGTGTGTGTGTGTGTGTGTGTGTGTGTGTGTGTGTGTGTGTGTGTGTGTGTGTGTATGTTCCTGTGTGTGCATGTGTATGTATGCGAGTGTGCGAATGCGTGTGTGTGTGAGTGCATGCTTGCTTCTGCACGTGCCCTGCAGGAGCTTGCTGTGTCGCTGATCTCGACGGTACAACGTTTGCTCGCGTACTCAACACATTTGTGCCGTTTATTTTCTCCACTTACACTTCTGCAAAGGACGTGCCCTCTATTATCTTCAACATCCTCCACGTGCATGGTGGTGTTCAGGCCTAGCCCCCTACCTCACCCCCGACTCATTCTCTCCGTCCCCCTCTCTCTAACATGCCATTCTACCCCTCTCTCCCCCCTCTCCCCCTCTCACCTCCCTCTCCCCCTCCCCCCTCCCCCTCCCCCCTCCCCCTCCCCCTCCCCCTTCCCCCCTCCCCCTCTTCCCTTCCTCTCCCTTTTCACAATTTCTTGCTGGTAGTTTTGAAGGAGACAAGAATCGTGACGACGTCCTAGCCTGAGACAAATAATTCATTCTTTTTTGTGATGTTGTCGAAATGATGCACTGCTCCAAACATGAGTCATGGAGGCTGAATGCAAAGTGCGTGGGGGAAACTAATATACAATACTTGTCGCTTGTTTTTCTAATTTGCAACCGTGCACTGGCTCGCGCGCACGCAAAGGAGACGAATATACACTGTCGTTACGTACTTGTAAGTAAACTCGTACGTTCACATAAGTATTCCCCCTTGATTCAGAGGTGAATGAAAAATGTCTCATGACAATGATTCATGATATAGACCCATGATATGATGAGGGACTAGACAGTCGGGGAGGGAGGGAGAGAGAGAGAGAGAGAGAGAGAGAGAGAGAGAGAGAGAGAGCAGACAGACAGACACGCAGACAGACACGCAGGCAGGCAGACAGACAGACAGACAGACACACGGACAGACACACGGACGGACAGACACACGGACAGACACACGGACAGACAGACACACGGACAGACAGGCACACGGACAGACACACGGACAGACACATGGACAGACACACGGACAGACACACGGACAGACAGACACAGACAGACAGACGCAGGCAGGCAGACAGGGAGATAGGCAGACAGGCAGACAAACAGGCAGACACACAGGCAGACACACAGGCGCACACACAGACAGACACACAGACAGACACAGACAGATAGACACATAGACAGACACACAGACAGAAACACGGACAGACACACGGACAGACAGACACACGGACGGACAGACACACGAACAGACACACAGACAGACAGACACAGACAGACAGACGCAGACAGGCAGGCAGGCAGGCAGACAAAGCTGACAGACAGACAGGCAGACAAGACAGACAGATAGGCAGACAAGACAGACAGGCAGACACACAGGCAGACACACAGGCAGAAACACAGGCACACACACACAGACAGACAGACGCACAGACAGACACACAGACGGACACACAGACAGACACACAGACAGACACACAGACAAACAGGTAGATAGACAGGTAGACAGACAGACAGGTAGACAGACAGACATGTAGACAGACAGGTAGACAGACAGACAGGTAGACAGACGGACAGGTAGACAGACAGGTAGACAGACAGACAGGTAGACAGATGGACAGACAGGTAGGCAGACAGACAGGTAGACAGACAGACAGGTAGACAAGCAGGCAGACAGACAGGCAGACAAGACAGATAGGTAGACAAGACAGACAGGCAGACAAACAGGCAGACAGGCAGGCAGACAAGACAGACAGACACAGACAGACAAACAGACACAAACAGACAGACAGACAGACAGACAGGCAGGCAGGCAGGCAGGCAGGCAGACAGACAGACAGACAGACCGACAGACAGACAGGCAGGCAGGCAGGCAGACAGGCAGACAGACAAACAGACAGACAGACAGACAGAAAGGCAGGCAGACAGACCGATAGACAGGCAGACAAGACAGACAGACAGACAGGCAGACACACAGGCAGGCAGACACACAGGCAGGCACACTGACAGTCACGCAGATACGCAGGCAGACCCGCAGGCACACGTTCAGACACACAGGCACACAACAGGCACACAACAGGCAGGCACACAGGCAGACACACAGACTCACACATACAAGTACGGACGACTGGAAGGGCTTACTCGTATGCATCCCTGTATGTGCTTACACACGCGCACACATGTAATCGCATAAACACACATGCGCGCGCGCGCGCGCACACACACACACACACACACACACACAGACATGCATCCGTACAAACAGGCATAGTGTATTAAAAAGAATTCTCACCCCCCTCTATTTGCTTAATGAAATGGATATGATTGTATAATTCAGCATAAATATCCATCACTCCCAGAGTGCTACAGGAAATGTTTCGAGGAGGAATAGATAAATGCATTTGCAGTCTGCAAGCTAAGAGTCTTGTGAGAAGTCAGGTCAGCAGTTATCACATGGAATCCTGACATCCATCTTCTTCCTTTCTCCCCTTCCATCCTCTCCCCCTCGCCCCTCTCCCCCTCGCCCCTCTCCCCCTCGCCCCTCTCCCCTCCGCCCCTCTCCTTTCTTCCCCTACCTTTTATACAGTTCTCCCGCCTCCTCTCAGTAGCAGAGGCTGACGCCATGTTTGAATTCCCAAAACAGCGAGTAACAGTGTCAATGCAGATGAAGTCTTCTTCATCCTGCACGCAAAGCCCGAACCATCAAAATGTTGTTTCTCTTGTTTTCTGTCTGTTTATCTGCAGTCTGGCTGTGCACCAGTGTGCAGATTGTCTGAGTGGGTGGTTCAAGTGTGGGTGGTTCAAGTATGGGTGGTTCAAGTATGGGTGGTTCAAGTATGGGTGGTTCAAGTATGGGTGGATTCTATTTTGCGACTCCTTTCCCATTGATTGGTGCTCAAACCGCACACTTCTACCCCCTGGTCGTCGGGCCACTCTTATCACCCCAACCTCATCTCAACCCCCCGGGAGCATACAACCAGGCTGCGAATGTACGCGGCATAGTTGTCTTTCCACAATTTTCTAGTTCAGCCCTCACAGGTACCCGTTTTTCACCTGGGTGAGGAGAAGCAATAATGCGACTCTGGGAATCGTGCAGATTCGAACGCCACACTCACTAGCCGCAAGTGACTGCAGGTCAAGCGCGCCAGTCACTTTGCCACAGAGTCCAACAGAGGATGAATGCATGAGGTCATGGAGCAGGTGTTTGGATGGATATGAGTAGAAAGATAATGATCAGATGGACGGATGAATAAAAAGGTCAGATGGAAAGTGATGGGCGGTGGACATGGTTGACATTTAAATAAGGGAATGTTGGTTGGACTGATTGTTGGCAGATGTCGTTTACATCTGAACGAACGAACGAATGAATGAATAAGTATAATACACATGTGGCGATATTGGAATGGCAGATAACCACATACATTGATTGACCGCAACTTAAAAAAGGATAACTTAAGGTATTCCTCTTCAGCAACTATTCACATATAATTTTCATGGGATTGAACCTATCAGACTTGAAACTCTGCCAGGGGATGCTTTTAACCCAACTCGGAGGAGTAGGAAGGGGAATGAATAGACTATAAGACAACCATGCAAGTAGACTCACGCGCAGTGTCGATTGATATGGAAGTAGTGGCGACGGTCGGGAGAGCAGCGGCTTTTGCAATGGAGATGCAGTATATGACTATCGCTACGAAGACAGGAGAAGCTACGAAGACAGGAGAAGCTACGAAGACAGGAGAGGCTACGTATGTCTGGCGGGCGATTTTCGGCAAAGACGTCGTTGGCGCCAAATGGAAGACCACAGCCCAGACTCAGACACGCAGAGTCTGTGCCCAGGGCAGGCCGGGGCTGAGGTTACGGTTGTGTCCAGAACCATGGGGCACTGCAGTGCTCCCTTTTCGCATACTTCGTTTGTTGCTGAGGACAAATAAATGTTCATCCTCGCAACGTTGGACCCCATACTCACGATCTCACAGTCGGTACCCGGATATTCCCAACCGCTCATCCCGATGCTGCATGTCTTCAGTGATGCTTTGAGGCAGTCTTTGTAGCGCATTAAAGGGCCTCCACGAACACGGAGGCAATGCTGCATGATTATTACGTATCATGCTAAGTCAGGGGTGGGTTGGACGTCTTTAGACGAAGGACAATCATGGCACATTTTCACACTAGAACCTTTCCAGTCACCCTTCGGTAGCCACTTGGCAGCTTGTGGCTAACCGTGGCTGAGCTACAAGAGTAGGAACCGAAAGCCCAGCAGCCAGTGGTTCCAGTTGGTGAGGGGGGACATAGAGAGGCATCGGTCTTTTGTTGTTATCTGTGCATTGCTGTTGCCCAACACGTCTGCCTCCCTGAAACTGCATGAGGTCATGGCCGCCTGAGGTGACTCACTCTCCAGACCCTCATGGGGTCACAGCATTCCTTGGTGATTGCAACTACAGCTATTTTCCCTCGCAACATTTCGGAGTGAAGGGTTAAGTAGGTGGGTTGGGTGGTTGGGTGGAGAGAAGTGGATATGGGGTAGTGTGGTGGGTAGCTGTGTTTGTGTATGTATGTGTGTGTGCATGTGTGTGAGTGTGCATGTGTGTGTG
>JAWQFJ010025797.1:87500-90000 GCA_034096865.1 Theodoxus fluviatilis | reverse complement strand
TCTGAAAATATTTTCGTTGCTGTTTGGCCTCTGAAAAAAACTACTTGGTACTTGTCCTTTAAGGTCCACGAATTCCGATGGAAGTTCATAATAGAAACGGACTGACAATCTAATCTGAAGTGGACATATGAATATTTCCTCCTGTTATGCTACAGTAGTAATTACTGTGGACTAAAAATGAATATTTAGTTGAAGCAGAAATTCATTTACTGAAGAAAAGTAAACGGTTTCATGGGTTAAAAAAGTGTAAACACAAACATGAGGATTCAACGATAGCCAAGTCCAATTTTGGCAAAAGTTCCAAGTCGTGTCGTGGAATTATTCCCGGCTTTCAGCTCATATACACACTGATTCAATTTCGCGTTCTCGACGCCTTTTCAATTACTTTTATCGACAGGTTATCCGCCACGCTGTTCCACACGGCCACTTTTTGGACAGAAGCAATCACAAGGTCCAGACAGACTGAAAATGGAGGTCCAACTGCTTTTTCGTTGATCTGTTCAAACGCGCTATCATTGCCATTACTCAAACGATGCAACCAGGAGATAGTTTATCTGCCCTGCAACCCTTCTGCCGCATGCACGTACCGTCTGGTGATTGTGCGGCATAGTAAAAATTTGCCTTTGGGAGTAGACTCCCCTGAGGACTTCGTGACGTCACTTCCAACAGCAGTACCACGCCGTGGACTCAAGGGATGAAAGCGATGCGTGCTGGGTAGTCTCAACTTCTGCCCGGCTCTGAGAGAGAGAGAGAGAGAGAGAGAGAGAGAGAGAGAGAGAGAGAGAGAGAGAGAGAGAGTTAGTTTATTCCATCTTGACTAAATTGAACTAATTGTATTAACTTGACCGAACTAAACTGAATTGAACTTAATTGATTTGAATAAACTCACTTCCAAACATTGTAAGGTCTTATACCGCGATTGGCATCTAAACGTTAAGATAGACCGACCAAGAAAGTATAATGTGAATCATTGTCACAAGGAATCGCGTAAAATAAATTTCTTAAGTGGGGCGGCGAGCGAGTAGAAAGCAAGCGCGCGCGCGCGCGAGAGAGAGAGAGAGTGTGTGTGTGTGTGAGAGAGAGAGAGAGAGAGAGAGAGAGAGAGAGAGAGAGAGAGAGAGAGAGAGGTCCGCGGAGGAGAAGGGAGGTCACAGCATGGGTGGCGGGGCTGTTTCCAGCAGTCAGGAATTGACAGAGCGAGTCGTCGCTGTCAGTGACTTTGGAAGGTTCTGGAAGCGTCTGGCATACACACAGAGCAGCAAGGCATGGTGGCGAGACTTGTGTATTGTCAGGGGAGCTCTAGAGAAGAGACTCGTGAATTGCATCTTTTTGAACAAACCGGGAAACCTATTCCAACGGACTTGAAAACAGAATTAATGAATATTTGGATGATGGGCGAGGACAGTATCAAATGTCCTTCCTTGCCTGGGGCTATGTCAGCAAGGGCGGGTTTTGTTGAATCGTTTGCATTACAAAAAGAAAAAAAAATTCCTCAGGATCCGTTTTCACTGCATCCATTACTACTATCCAACGTCGTTCTCCTGAACATCAGCGCTCCATCCTTCCCTGTACTTGCGTGCTTGTCTATCCCCTCGTCAACGAGTATCAACCCTGCACGCACACCGCTGGACAGTGCTTTGCATATGCAAATGAATGCATAATAATCGTGTCAATGTTCTATTCAAATATCCCCTTAACCTTACTACAGCTTAGTCTGTTGTATTTTTTTGTTGTTGCACGGAGTTTACTCGACGACTCGCATTGACATAAGATTTTCCTTCGACACATGTTGGTGGTTGCCTTCAGAGACTCTAACACTCTTTCAAAGGGAATTTGAAGAAAGAGAGGGAAGTGTGGGGGCGGCAAAAGCAGACAGTCGTGAGGTTAAAGGGTCATGCGTGCTTAGACTCCATTAGACCTGGGCAGGCCGTGACTAATGTTGCAGACTGGGAGTTGAGAAAAGATCTGCGTAGTGCCATGTCATGAGCAGAACACAAAACACCCTGAGTTCAAGAGCATAAAAATGTCCACGGCTGGACTTCGTTCTGTGAGAAACTGTTGATTTAGTGAACGCTGATTGTGAGTTAGATAACATTGTAGACTCTGTAATTTTGTTTTGATAACACTTTCTTCTGTATTCCAGAATGAGCAGAGAGAGAGAGAGAGAGAGAGAGAGAGAGAGAGAGAACTGAACTGAACTGAACTGAAATTTATTCAAAGAGCGACCGCCCGTTGAACAATACAATAAAATAACATTCAAACTTCTCTACCATTTCAAGATTACGATCCATTCGGTTTAATATACATACTATTTATAATACATTATTATCACATTCTCTTTCTCTCATTTTCAAAGCATAGTATATTTACATCTACACGTGTAGTGTTACTCTAATGTGTGTTCCTCTTAAGAGTTAGGTGTAGTCTTTCCTGCCCTTTACATGCTGTGTAATGTATCTCTCCCTGAGATCGGCGTATTTACCATAGTCGAATAGAAAAT
>JAWQFJ010025797.1:67500-82500 GCA_034096865.1 Theodoxus fluviatilis | reverse complement strand
CTCCTGCCTCAGCCACCCGAGACGTAGTCTCAAGTGACGAAGTGACTGCCTCGGTGGCCATCTTGGGTGGCTGCCTGCCTGGGGTGGATGCCCGGGCCTTGCCTGCCCTGGCGACAACACCCTTCCTCCTTTCTCACTGCTATCCTCCTCTCCCCCCCCCCCCCCCTCTCGCTCTTCCTCCCCCCCCCCCCTCTCGCTCTTCCTCCCCCCCCCTCTCTCTCGCTTCAAAGAGGGCATTGTCCAGACTGTATTGTCAGAGAGGGCATAGTCCAGACTGTATTGTGTCAGAAAGAGGATTTTCCAGACTGTGACTGTATTGTGTCAGAAAGAGGATTGTTCAGACTGTGTTGTCAGAGAGGGCATTGTCCAGACTGTATTGTGTCAGAAAGAGGATTGTCCAGACTGTGACTGTATTGTGTCAGAAAGAGGATTGTCCAGACTGTATTGTGTCAGAAAGAGGATTGTCTAGACTGTATTGTGTCAGAAAGAGGATTGTCCAGACTGTGTTGTCAGAGAGGGCATTGTCCAGACTGTATTGTGTCAGAAAGAGGATTGTCCAGACTGTGTTGTCAGAGAGGGCATTGTCCAGACTGTATTGTGTCAGAAAGAGGATTGTCCAGACTGTGACTGTATTGTGTCAGAAAGAGGATTGTCCAGACTGTATTGTGTCAGAAAGAGGATTGTCCAGACTGTGACTGTATTGTGTCAGAGAGGGCATTGTCCAGACTGTATTGTCAGAGAGAGCATTGTCCAGACTGTATTGTGTCAGAGAGGGCATTGTCCAGACTGTGCTGTCAGAGAGGGCATTGTCCAGACTGTATTGTGTCAGAAAGAGGATTGTCCAGACTGTGACTGTATTGTGTCAGAAAGAGGATTGTCCAGACTGTGTTGTCAGAGAGGGCATTGTCCAGACTGTATTGTATCAGAGAGAGCATTGTCCAGACTGTATTGTGTCAGAGAGGGCATTGTCCAAACTGTATTGTGTCAGAAAGAGGATTGTCCAGACTGTATTGTCAGAGAGGGCATCGTCCAGACTGTATTGTCAGAGAGGGCATTGTCCAGACTGTATTGTGTCAGAAAGAGGATTGTCCAGACTGTATTGTCAGAGAGGGCATTGTCCAGACTGTATTGTGTCAGAGAGGGCATTGTCCAGACTGTATTGTGTCAGAGAGGGCATCGTCCAGACTGTATTGTCAGAGAGGGCATTGTCCAGACTGTATTGTGTCAGATAGGGCATTGTCCAGACTGTATTGTGTCAGAAAGAGGATTGTCCAGACTGTGTTGTCAGAGAGGGCATTGTCTAGACTGTATTGTGTCAGAAAGAGGATTGTCCAGACTGTGTTGTCAGAGAGGGCATTGTCCAGACTGTATTGTGCCAGAAAGAGGATTGTCCAGACTGTATTGTGTCAGAGAAAACATTGTCCAGACTGTGTTGTGTCAGATAGGGCATTGTCCAGACTGTATTGTGTCAGAAAGAGGATTGTCCAGACTGTAACTGTATTGTGTCAGAAAGAGGATTGTCCAGACTGTATTGTCAGAGAGGGCATTGTCCAGACTGTATTGTGTCAGATAGGGCATTGTCCAGACTGTATTGTGTCAGAAAGAGGATTGTCCAGACTGTGACTGTATTGTGTCAGAAAGAGGATTGTCCAGACTGTGTTGTCAGAGAGGGCATTGTCCAGACTGTATTGTGTCAGAAAGAGGATTGTCCAGACTGTGACTGTATTGTGTCAGATAGGGCATTGTCCAGACTGTATTGTGTCAGATAGGGCATTGTCCAGACTGTATTGTGTCAGATAGGGCATCGTCCAGACTGTATTGTGTCAGATAGGGCATCGTCCAGACTGTATTGTGTCAGATAGGGCATCGTCCAGACTGTATTGTGTCAAAGAGGGCATTGTCCGGACTGTATTGTGTCAGACGAGGCATTGTCCAGACTGTATTGTGTCAGAGAGGGCATCGTCCAGACTGTATTGTGTCAGATAGGGCATCGTCCAGACTGTATTGTGTCAGAAAGAGGATTGTCCAGACTGTGATTGTATTGTGTCAGAAAGAGGATTGTCCAGACTGTGACTGTATTGTGTCAGAAAGAGGATTGTCCAGACTGTATTGTCAGAGAGGGCATTGTCCAGACTGTATTGTGTCAGATAGGGCATCGTCCAGACTGTATTGTGTCAGAAAGGGCATCGTCCAGACTGTATTGTGTCAGAGAGGGCATCGTCCAGACTGTATTGTGTCAGAGAGTGCATCGTCCAGACTGTATTGTGTCAGAGAGGGCATCGTCCAGACTGTATTGTGTCAGATAGGGCATCGTCCAGACTGTATTGTGTCAAAGAGGGCATCGTCCAGACTGTATTGTGTCAGAGAGGGCATCGTCCAGACTGTATTGTGTCAGAGAGGGCATTGTCCAGACTGTATTGTCAGAGAGGGCATTGTCCAGACTGTATTGTCAGAGAGGGCATTGTCCAGACTGTATTGTGTCAGAGAGGGCATCGTCCAGACTGTATTGTGTCAGAGAGGGCATCGTCCAGACTGTGTTGTCAGAGAGGGCATTGTCCAGACTGTATTGTGTCAGAGAGGGCATTGTCCAGACTGTATTGTGTCAGAGAGGGCATTGTCCAGACTGTATTGTCAGAGAGGGCATTGTTCAGACTGTGTTGTGTCAGATAGGGCATCGTCCAGACTGTGTTGTCAGAGAGGGCATTGTCCAGACTGTATTGTGTCAGAAAGAGGATTGTCCAGACTGTGTTGTCAGAGAGGGCATTGTCCAGACTGTATTGTGTCAGAGAGGGCATTGTCCAGACTGTATTGTCAGAGAGGGCATTGTCCAGACTGTATTGTGAGAGAGGGCATTGTCCAGACTGTATTGTCAGAGAGGGCATTGTCCAGACTGTGTTGTGTCAGATAGGGCATTGTCCAGACTGTGTTGTCAGAGAGGGCATTGTCCAGACTGTATTGTGTCAGAAAGAGGATTGTCCAGACTGTGTTGTGTCAGAGAGGGCATTGTCCAGACTGTGTTGTGTCAGGTAGGGCATCGTCCAGACTATGTTGTCAGAGAGGGCAATGTCCAGACTGTATTGTGTCAGAAAGAGGATTGTCCAGACTGTATTGTGTCAGAGAGGGCATTGTCCAGACTGTATTGTGTCAGATAGGGCATCGTCCAGACTGTGTTGTCAGAGAGGGCATTGTCCAGACTGTATTGTGTCAGATAGGGCATCGTCCAGACTGTATTGTGTCAGAGAGGGCATTGTCCAGACTGTACTGTGTCAGAGAGGGCATCGTCCAGACTGTATTGTCAGAGAGGGCATCGTCCAGACTGTATTGTGTCAGATAGGGCATCGTCCAGACTGTATTGTCAGAGAGGGCATCGTCCAGACTGTATTGTGTCAGAGAGGGCATCGTCCAGACTGCATTGTGTCAGATAGGGCATCGTCCAGACTGTGTTGTGTCAAATAGGGCATCGTCCAGACTGTATTGTGTCAGAGAGGGCATCGTCCAGACTGTATTGTGTCAGAGAGGGCATCGTCCAGACTGTGTTGTGTCAAAGAGGGCATTGACCGGACTGTATTGTGACAGACGAGGCATTGTCCAGACTGTATTGTGTCAAAGAAGGCAGTGTCCATGTGTCTGACAGTTCTGCGCTCAGACTGCGTCTGTATTGGTGTTGTAAGGGTGCAATTTCCAGACTGTATTGTATCAAAGGGTGCAATTTCCAGACTGTACTTTACAGCTTGATTGACAATGTTGTGTCTGACAGCGTTGCATGGAGACAGCACAGTCAGACTCCCGTCGTGTTCTCACGGCTTTCCTGACCCCGCCGCCATTTGCCGCATAGCACTGGGGTCAGACTGAGGTCAATGCACGCACAGCCTGCCGGGATCGCTGATTGCTGCGCAGGGGAGATCACTAATGTGACCAATTAGCTCCAACAAGCTGTCGATCTCCAGCAAATTCCTGACGAAGACGAATGGATCGCACCGTATTGCTCTCATGCAGTTTGCTGGTTTGTGCATGCATTGATATGCACTCACGAATGGATGTAAACAATTTCGTTTGCATTCGTGTGTGTGTGTGTGTGTGTGTGTGTGTGTGTGTGTGTGTGTGTATGTGTGTGTGTGTGTGCGTGTGTGCGTGCGTGCGCGTGCGTGTGTGTTTGAAGAAGCAAATATATTTTTAATCTGCAGTCTTTTCTGATTTGGCTGATACAAATATGAACACTGTAGATAAAAACTCTAGACGTTATGCCCAAATGAAAAGAGGAGTCATGCTAGGGGCAAATTTAAGATGTTGGTTTCTAAGATTTCCCACACAATGCCTTCAAGGCCCAGGTAAGGCAAGGAAAATGTGAATTTCACGCGTGTAAACGTATTAAAAAGCAAGTTATTCAAGGACAGGGAATCTGGAATCCCTGGCGTGTGTTTCTACAAACATATGTAAGGGATCCAGATCAACCCCCAAGTACTTCTGTATGTAACGCCGGATCGCCTTGCTCGAGTAAGATCTAGGGCGCGTTTGTTAGGCAAGAAATCTCAAGAGAATTTCGAGGGCTAGGCGTTGCCTACGTCGTCTTGCTCACAAGGAGGAACTCACGCTGTGAAGGAGGATGGCCGATGTTGCTCTGGAGGTCCCTCGCTGCGTCTCGCTGCAGAGGCCCGGATGAAACCAAAAAGGCGGAGACCGTGCCAATTGGTTTGCCGCTGATAGACGGTAGTGCCTGTAATGTGCTTCTCAATGTCCGAAAATGGAAAAGTGTACGTTCACGGAAGTATTAGCTGTTCGAATGTTCATTAGTACATTTTGAGAGGTAAGTGTATAGGTTATTTCTGGACATACACTGCCGAAAGTTTGTTATCGTTTGCAAAAACGAAACACCGTACACGTACACTCTATGAATTATGTCCCTTGAATTGATCGAAATGAATCGAGGCGCAACATTTTCGACAAAATTCGTTACAAATGAAGCCGGGTTGCATTCTTTTCGCTGAAAAAGTCTCCGTGCCATTCGATATGACACTATGGTGTGTTCTATCAAGTGAATAATTGCTGGATATCTGTATCGTCAGTTATTTCGTCTATCGGCAACTTCTTCACCGACTCTCGCGCCAGGACCAAGCCATGTTCTTTCGGACTTCCGCCTTGCCAATTGATGATTGGCCGTTTCTTAGACGTCTCGCTCGCCTTCGGCTTGCCCTCGAGGCGAGCCACTTGCCTAACAAACGCGCCCCTGGATTCGTGCTGACCGATAAAAGTAGAGAACGTAAGCGCTTCTGCTGACATTGATAGGTGCATCTTAATAATTATCTCTTTAAATCGTTTACTTCTTTTCCATAACTTGTCTGATAATATTTACTATGTCTTTTTGGGAAAAGTTTAGTTCGGGAGTTTTCGCTTGGATGGGAATCCATTGCGGAGTATGCACCTTGCCCATAGACGCTAAGTTCCTTGCAGCACGGAACACTGGGAAGAGCTGCAAGGCAAGCGCAGTATTAGCCATTTGTCCGGGGCAGTGTGCCCTTAATTAAGTCATTTCCAAGCCCCTCCCTCAGCACAGCAATGGAAATGCTGAACGTGAGTGCTGCTCCCGTGCTATTTCCGAAAAGGCAATTAGTCTTCCCAACCAGGGAATGAAATTGCGTACCAAGTTTTCCCGAACAAAGACCAGCAAGTCACTTTCCCACGCTGATCTCCTTGCTCAAAGGGGATTCCTCATTAGCGTCTTCTTCCTTGGAGAGGGACGTTATGTGGAGACTGCGTTGCATTTTGTAGCTGACAGCCTGGGGCGAGAAGAAGGTATTGTTGGGTGCGCTGTCCTCGTTTTTGGCCTTCCTCTGACCGATTAGTTTCTATTCAAAACACTCCTGAAATATGAGAACTGTTGTCATTTGTGTGTAACAGATCTATCACTCGCGTGACCTTTCCTGGAAGAGACGTACAACACTGGACCCGTCACAATCTGCGAAAAACACGAATCCAGGGGGTTTTTGCTTTCGAATTTCAGGGAACTCGGGTCAGTCTTAACCGTGATAGTGGAAGGTAGAAGTCATGCCATCCGAGCGGAGAATGAACCACGGCACCTAACTGCCTCCAACAATTGCCGCCAGGTCGCGCCACCACGCCTAATCTCGTTCGCTCAGAGAGGATTCAGTCATTAGCATAAAATATTGTTTGCTTTGCTGTCAGTGTGTTCGTGTAGGGAAGACATTCAGTGACTGCGCAGCACAAGCGCATAAATTTACGTATATTCCATGAAGTGACACCATTCGGGGGATATGTTCACACTTTTTGAAAGATAATACAGAAATGAAAACGAGAAAGTGAAGTTTAATTTTAATCATTTCGAGTCAGTCGACAGGAAAGAGAAGTTACGTGAGAGATGGATCTACGCATGCGCCAGATCAGTATTTAGAGACTTGTGCTCACTAGGAGGGTGTAATATTTGGCATGACGAAATTTGAACTATTTCAGAGTCCGCATGGGAGAGCACGCAAATGAAAATAGTTCAGACTAAACTTCACCTTCCCAAGGAAAGTGGAAAGTATTAAGATGGCCATCTCAGCAGAAGCAGAACCAGTACACTCCAACACTCGTCCAAATGGCGATAGGTCGGTGTCCCACGTGACGTTTGCCGACGTCGCTGACCTCTCAAGAGTGCAACATACGGCCGCTCTGGCTGCTAGGTTTTCGGGGCCTGCTGTAGTAGCTAAGCCAGGGGCGGCCCCAAATAGTCACGGAAGCTACCATGGGGCATCGGTACGGGTTCAGATACTTCATATTTAACCGTGCCTTCAAGTGCAACAAGTATCTGGTCCAACTCCAAAAAGTATCACTATTCGCATCTACCGTTTCATTTTTTCAGGAGCTGCTCAATAAATGACGTCATATACTACAAGTTAAATTCTTCTAATGTGGATTCCAGGTCAAGCGGGGGTCACCCTGGCTGTGAACTGACGTTCTCTGCGAACGGGAAGTCTCAGACTCGTCTATGGAATCCCCCTGTGGGTTCGGGGTAAGAAATGACCCACCGCGTCTTTCTACGCGATTCGTAGGAGGCGAATAACTAGGGCCACCGTGACTTGATTTGCGTTTACTATCAACTGTTCAAGCGATTTTCGAGCGTAATTGCCTTACATAGCATAGAAAGGCTGATAGGCCGTAAAACTCCATCCATCCATCCATCGTCTATGAAACCGTGGCACCAGTCTGCCAGAGAATGTTGGTCAGGAGGGCAAGGGAGGCGAGAAGGCTGGGCAGTTGAGCTTGGATGAAGACAAACTCTGCCTGACAGTCCCGCAGCCCGACTCAGTGCGTTGGAGGTAAGGCTCTCAATCTAGGGTTAGGGTTAGGGTTAGGGTTAGGGTTAGGGTCCTAATCCAGGCACGGGGCATTCAGGCAAAAGGGGCGTAACGTCTATAACCCTTTCACTTCGACGCCATGAAGGAGAGGGAGGAAGTGAGGGGAAAGCATCGCGTATTGACTAAGCATTTGTAGTCCTAGGTATAGTCTGTACACCATTCAATTAGCCACTAATCACTCTGGCCCCATGTCTGTCTTCACCTTACCACGACCGCCTCCCTCCCTTTCACCCACTTACCTTCTTCCACCTCACACCACTTCGTCCCCTCACCCCTCCAACTCTTCCCCCACCCCCCTTCCATTCATCTATACCTTGTACCCTAAAATTTCGGCTTTGTTCGTGGACAGCATGGTAACGTATTCTCTTGGCTCCTGTCCTGCAGAAATAACTGACTGCATCATGCTTCGAATAAAAACACATTCAATCTACACATTGATCACCATTTTGTACAAACGTGTGTATAGCACGTGTGTAAGTGCCTCCGAAGATTGCTTCGCATCTCCTACTTGGAGCACAAGACGAATGAGTGTGCGGAACATGACAGCAGCACTTGTAGGCCCACAGGAACCCCTTCTGGCGACCGTCAAGCGACGCAAGCTGCCCTTTTTAACCACGTCACCAGGCACAACTCCCTGTGCAAGACTGTACTGCAGGGTACACTAGAGGGCGGTCGTCGCCGTGGTCGGCAGAGAAAGAGCTGGACGGATAACGTGAAGGAGTGGAAGGCCCTCCCCATGAAAGAGTTGCTCGAAACAGCCACCAACAGACCTGATGTCTCCCCGACGGCCAGAACGGTCAAGGGAATGAGGTCTGAGGTCTGAGGAGGTGTATAGCATTCATGGCATATCTAAGAGAGAGAGAGAGAGAGAGAGAGAGAGAGAGAGAGAGAGAGAGAGAGAGAGAGAGAGAGAGAATATTTTTTTTTGTGTGAGGCCACCGGCCTATCATAACTCAGTTGCAAATGATATGTCTCATCGGCCAAAGCAACACTAACTTGCCTGTCTTCTCTCGAAAGTGTGATTCAGATACATGGCGAGCGTTCGTATTTATTTTGTTTTATCGTGTGACAAGAGAGTCATCTCATCAGATACATTCGCTGAAGTCAGCATGTCCCCCCCCCCCCCCCCCCCGTCTTTCTCTCTCTCTCTCTATGTCTCCCTGTCTCTCTGTCTCTGTCTGTCTCTGTCTGTCTGTCTGTCTGTCTGTCTGTCTGTCTGTCTGTCTGTCTGTCTGTCTGTCTGTCTGTCTGTCTCTCTCTCTCTCTCTCTCTCTCTCTCTCTCTCTCTCTCTCTCTCTCTCTCTCTCTCTTTCTCTCTCTCTCTCTGTGGGTGGGTGAGGAGCTGGGTGGGATGAGGGGTTGGGTGGGGTGAGGAGCTGGGTGGGGTGAGGAGCTGGGGGTGTGTGTGTGTGAGAAGCTGGGGGGTGAGGAGCTGGGTGGGGTGAGGAGCTGGGTGGGGTGAGGAGCTGGGGGGGGGGGGGTGAGAAGCTGGGGGGTGAGGAGCTGGGTGGGGTGAGGAGCTGGGTGGGGTGAGGAGCTGGGTGGGGTGAGGAGCTGGGTGGGGTGAGGGGTTGTGGGGTGAGGAGCTGGGTGGGGTGAGGAGCTGGGGGGTTGAGGAGCTGAGTGGGTTAAGAGCCGGGGGGTTGAGGAGCTGGGTGGGGGGTGAGGAGCTGGAAGGGGGGGGGGTGAGGAGCTGGGAGGGGTGAGGAGCTGGGGGGGGGGGTGAGGAGCTGGGGGTATATTCATCTCAATGCAGTTTTGAGATGCAGTATAGCACATGAGGGAGAAAGGGCTGCTTCTGATGTAGGACTGCCCCTAGAAAGAGGTACTGTGTGTGCGGACGGATTGCTTCTGGCATAGCCTTGGATCAATGACACCTTTTGATAGTGTGGCAGTCTTTGCCTGGGGGGCGCCCTGCCTTTGATGTCATTGAAGTGTGTCAAACGGCAATGTATTGCAATGGTATCTCTTGCTTGATGTCTAGGTGCAGTCTTTAAAAAAACACACGCCTCAGTGTGTGTGTGTGTGTGTGTGTGTGTGTGTGTGTGTGTGTGAGAGAGAGAGAGAGAGAGAGAGAGAGAGAGAGAGAGAGAGAGAGAGAGAGAGGTGTGTGTCGGATGAGACAGAAGACATAATGCAACTTGCCTAGACTAGCACTTCTCGATCCCAACGCGTTTCAATGGGAGCACGACTTCGACACTGAAACATAGACGAAATGCAAATGCAATGGTGGGTCTGTACACAGAGGCACACAGCACACCTATTTCCACACATACCAGCTTTGTAAGCCAGACTTGCTACACGCGTCACTCGCCACTCCTTCTATGGCAGGGGGTCACATTTCATGGCACGTCCAGACTCGGCTAAAAAGCAAGTATACAGTCCCTATTCATACCTTTGCCGCTGTTCTTAACCCCTTTGTGCCTGCGTCAACGATGACGGTGAGCTTTTCTGCAGGCAATGTGGGAATGGAATGTCTATGAGAGCACAGCGAAAGCTCTCCAGCCCGAAAAAGCTCAAAGGTGATGGTGGGTTGAAGAATTGCCATCCAGATCATGGCTTATGCGGGTGGATGGGGTTGTCTGTCACTGAATAATCCCCTTCACCCACCCCGACACAGCGCCATTTATGTCCCTACCCCAAGCGTGACCTGCGTTGCTCTCTGGGGGTGGAGGTAGTTCACCCCTGTCCTGTCATTTTTGTTTTTTTCATTCCGCCATCCAGACACCCCAGTCACTCCTCCCATCCCAACACCCCAGTCCCTCCTCCCATCCCAACACCCCAGTCCCTCCTCCCATCCCAACACCCCAGTCCCTCCTCCCACCCCAACAACCCAGTCCCTCCTCCCACCCCAACACCCCAGTCCCTCCTCCCATCCCAACACCCCAGTCCCTCCTCCCACCCCAACACCCCAGTCCCTCCTCTCACCCCTACACCCCAGTCCCTCCTCCCACCCCAACACCCCAGTCCCTCCTCCCATCCCAACACCCCAGTTCCTCCTTCCACCCCAACACCCCAGTCCCTCCTCCCACCCCAACACCCCAGTCCCTCCTCCCACCCCAACACCCCAGTCCCTCCTCTCACCCCTACACCCCAGTCCCTCCTCCCACCCCAACACCCCAGTCCCTCCTCCCATCCCAACACCCCAGTCCCTCCTCCCACCCCAACACCCCAGTCCCTCCTCCCACCCCAACAACCGTCCCTCCTCCCACCCCAACTCCCCAGTACATCTTCCCATCTCAACACCCCAGTCACTCCTCCCCTCTCAACACTCCAGTCCCTCCTCCCACTCCAACAACCGTCCCTCCTCCCACCCCAACACTCCAGTCCCTCCTCCCATCTCAACACTCCAGTCCCTCCTCCCACCCCAACAACCGTCCCTCCTCCCACCCCAACACTCCAGCCCCTCCTCCCACCCCAACACCCCAGTCTCTCCTCCCACCCCTACACCCCAGTCCCTGCTCCCATCCCAACACCCCAGTCCCTGCTCCCATCCCAACACCCCAGTCCCTGCTCCCATCCCAACACCCCAGTCCCTCCTCCCACCCCAGCACCCCAGTCCCTCCTCCCACCCCAACACCCCAGTCCCTCCTCCCACCCCAACACCCCAGTCCCTCCTCCCATCCTGACACCCCAGTCCCTCCTCCCATCCCAACACCCCAGTCCCTCCTCCCACCCCAACAACCGTCCCTCCTCCCACCCCAACACCCCAGTCCATCTTCCCATCTCAACTCCCCAGTCCCTCCTCCCACCCCTACACCCCAGTCCCTCCTCCCACCCCTACACCCCAGTCTCTCCTCCCACCCCAACACTCCAGTCCCTCCTCCCACCCTACATCCCAGTCCCTCCTCCCACCCCAACACCCCAGTCCCTTCTCCCACCCCAACACCCCAGTCCCTCCTCCCACCCCAACACCCCAGTCCCTCCTCCCACCCCAACACCCCAGTCCCTCCTCCCACCCCAACACCCCAGTCCCTCCTCCCACCCCAACACTCCAGTCCCTCCTCCCACCCCAGCACCCCAGTCCCTTCTCCCACCCCAACACCCCAGTCCCTCCTCCCATCCCAACACCCCAGTCCCTCCTCCCACCCCAACAACCGTCCTTCCTCCCACCCCAACACTCCAGTCCATCTTCCCATCTCAACACCCCAGTCCCTCCTCCCACCCCAACACCCCAGTCCCTCCTCCCACCCCAACACCCCAGTCCCTCCTCCCACCCCAACACCCCAGTCCCTCCTCCCACCCCAACACCCCAGTCCCTCCTCCCACCCCAACACCCCAGTCCCTCCTCCCACCCCTACGGCGTCTTCTTTTGTCACATCTGGCTTTGACACTGATCTTTCTCACTGTCAACCTTTGCCTTTTTCACGGTGTCGTTTTAATGTACGTGAGTGTCCGTCCGCCTGTCTGTATGTTTGTCTGCCTGTCTGCCTGTCTGTCTGTCTGTCTGCCTGTCTGTCTGTCTGTCTGCCTGTCTGTCTGTCTGTCTGCCTGTCTGTCTGTCTGCCTGTCTGTCTGTCTGTCTGATTGCCTGTCTGTCTGTTTGCCTGTCTGCCTGTCTGCCTGTCTGCCTCTCTGCCTGTCTGTCTGTCTGTCTGTCTGTCTGTCTCTGTCTCTGTCTCTGTCTCTGTCTCTATCTCTATCTCTGTCTCTGTCTCTGTCTCTGTCTCTGTCTCTCTCTCTCTCTCTCTCTCTCTCTCTCTCTCTCTCTCTCTCTCTCTCTAGCGTTTCTTATCGAAACTCGCAAGACAATGTTAGAAATAAGTTTGGAAATACTTTAATAGATTTGTGCAAGATTTACCATATCTGCATACTGAATGGAAGCAATAAGGACGATAGGGAAGGAAAGTTTACTTATGTTTCACAACATGGCGAAAGTGTTGTTGACTATTGTCTCATTATGAACACGAATTTTGAAACCGATGTTTCCGTAACTGTAGGATCCAGGATCGAATCTAGTCATATGCCGCTTGAAATAAAAGTAGGCTCTAAAATTACCAAAGGTGCACAAGAAAAGATGGTAAAAGAGATATCGAGAACGATATGGGATGCAGACAAAACTGAAGAGGTTCTCAAAAACATGCAGTCTCCCAAATTCAGTGATTTGCTTGGTCAGGCTTATGTTTGTCTAGATGTATGCTTGAACTCGTCGGTAAAAATGTTAACGGTTGCCCTAAGTCAAGCTGCTGACTGCATGCGGCGAACCTTCCTATCATCCAACCAAATTCCGCAAAAACAGGCAGAATGGTATGACAAAGATTGTAAGTCCGCAAAAGTGATGGCAAGGAGAGCGCTTGCTGCTTACAAAAGAACACTAGCAACAACAGATAAAAATTCCTATGTACGTTGTAGGAACAACTACAAACAGCTGATTCGGCAGAAGAAAAAAGACTATGAAAAGAACCTAAGCACTTACCTCCTGAAAAATCTTTACAACTCTGACAAATTCTGGCATGTAATTCGCAAGAAATCTTGGAAAAGGGCGAAATTACCAGATATAGAAATAGACAAATGGAAATCTTACTTCGAAAGTCTGTTTAATCAAAATATCGTCCATGTAACCAATTCACCTGCAGACAATGAATGTGTCGCAGACATATATGACGATGCTTTAGATGCCACCATCACTACTAATGAAGTAGATCAAGCTCTGACAAAATTAAGTCATGGCAGAGCACCAGGTCTAGACGAAATCCCCAGTGAACTCATCAAGCTAGGAAGAAAACAGCTGGTTCCTTTCTTCACTAGACTATTTAATATCATTTATGATAAACAGCTTTTCCCGGAAGAGTGGAGCCGATCGGTTATTGTCCCAATACATAAAGGAGGAAATTCACTAGATCCCTCAAATTACAGAGGTATATCACTGCTTAGTGTCATTAGTAAATTATTTTCGTCAATATTGACAAATCGTCTGCAAAACTGGGTAGAAGACAACAGCAAAGTATGTGTCGAACAAGCTGGTTTTCGTAGAGAACACTCAACTGTTGATCATATTTTTACACTACATGCCATGATAACCAAGTTTGTATACGGTGGCAGAAGAGGAAAGCTGTATGTAGCATTCGTTGATTATCTGAAAGCTTTCGATACTGTGAATCGCCAAAGTCTCTGGACGGTGTTAGCAAAATTGGGTATTTCTACAAAACTGATTAAAATGCTGAAAGCAATGTACGATAAAGTTCAGGCGTGCGTCCGGTGGAATGGTAGCAGGTCAGATTTCTTTGACTGTCCTGCCGGAACAAAACAGGGCGCCTTAGAGAGCCCGGTTTTATTTTCATTACTTATCACTTTCGTCGTTGATTTTGTTCGAAAGCATGGTAAACATGGGGTTCAGATGCAAAAAGGGCAGAGAGAGATCTTTTTCCTTATATATGCGGATGACATAGCGTTACTATCCACCTCTCCTGTGGGTTTGCAAACCCAAATAAACAACCTTGCTTGCGCGTCCCAAAAGGTTGGTCTGAGAATCAACACAGAAAAAACGAAGGTCATGGTTTTTCGTCGAGGAGGCTTTCTGGGCCGGGGAGAAAAATGGTTCCTTCAGGGAACTCAGCTTGAAGTAGTAAACTCCCTTAAATATCTTGGCTACACCTTTACTACGAAGTTATCAGAAAACGTAGCTCTTGACAACGCAGCGACAAAAGCAAAGCAGAAGATCGTATCTCTGCTCAAGATGATGTGGGCATTGCACAGCCGAAAGCCTGGTATATTTTTCAAATTATTCGATGCGCAGGTTCAGCCTTCTCTTCTGTATGCATCTGAACTCTGGGGCCTGAAAGAGCAATCCAGTGTTGAAAGGGCTCATCTGTTTGCATGCAAGCGCTTCTTAAATGTCCATTCAAAGACGCCGAATAATTTGGTTTATGGCGAAACTGGAAGATTTCCACTTATGGTAAATAGCACAATAAGAGCCATTAAGTACTGGTTTAGAATACAGAAAATGCCTCAGGACAGATTACCTAGACAAGCACTTCTAATGTTGGAAGGTACATCAATTCCTGATGAGATGAATTGGTTAAAGTTTGTCAGAGATTGTTTATGCAAGTCAGGGTTTGCCTTTGTTTGGTTAAATCGAGGTATAGAGAACGAAAAGGGCTTCCTGAAAAAATTAAAAGTCAGGCTACAAGACTGCTTCACACAGAATTGGCACAGTAAAATAAATGATAGCCAGCGTTTTCTATTATACAGTGCCCTTAAAGACTCGTTTGATTGTGAAAAGTACCTGAGTAACTTAGAAATAGGAAAGTTTAGAGACGCTTTTGTACGCATCAGATTAGGTGTAAGTGGTTTGCGCACTCATCAAGCGTTTGGTGGAGATGACACGCAATGTCCATTCTGTATAGACCAAGTAGAAGACGAACCTCACTTTCTGTTAGAATGTGGTATTTATCAGGATCTCAGAGAGAAGTACATAGAAAGATATAGTCAATATATAAATTCCAGAAGTTTCACATTTTTGATCGATGGGCGAGGATATATCAAAACAAAAAATACTGCAATGTTTATTCACTATGCGCTGAAACGTCGCCTTCAGCGCCTCCAAGAAGGGGAGTAAAGAGCATATCGAAAAATGCTCCCCCCCCCCCCCCCCCCCCCCCGGTTAATCTTTCCATAAATAACTGCTAGTGTATATATAGTAGGCCCA
>JAWQFJ010025797.1:50000-65000 GCA_034096865.1 Theodoxus fluviatilis | reverse complement strand
ATCACCAGACACTGATAGATTGAAAACTAGCATCCATTCATTGACCCATTTGTCCATCCTGTCCAATCATCCACCCATCCATCATCCATCCGTCCATCTATTCATTCATCCGTATTTCAACTCTTTCAGTCGCCAATGGATTCTTGATTTTTTTATAGATCGGCCTCAATACGTCACAGCGGGGAACTTTAGATCCCCCACCCTCACCGTTAGTACGGGGGCGCCCCAAGGATGTGTCCTCTCTCCTTCCCTCTACAGCATCTATACGAGTGACTGCACTGCCAAATCAAATGAAAATCTAATCCTGAAATTTGCCGATGACACAGCCATTATCGGACGTGTGAAAGGTTCTGATGAAACGGCCGATAGAGAAGAAGTGGAAAGTGTCATCAGCTGGTGTGACGAAAACAAACTCATTCTAAACACAAAGAAGACCAAAGAAATGATCATAATCTTTCAGGCCGATGACCAAAGTCTCAGACCAGTTCTGATAGGAGATGCAGAAATAGAAAAAGTGAAAGACCTGAAATATCTTGGAATCACGATATCTGCTGACCTTAACTGGAGATCCCACACCACAAGTTGTGTGAAAAAATGCAGTCAGCGTCTTCACCTTCTTCGGCAGCTGCGTCAGTTCGATATCGACGAAAACATATTGAAAACCTTTTATATCGCCACCATCCAGAGTGTTTTGACTTTTGGATTTCTCGCGTGGCTAAGTAGTGCTCAAGCTGATGATAAGAAGAAACTCAAAAGAATTCAGAGAACAGCTGAGAAAGTTATGAAGACTTCTGTGCCACCACTGGAAGATCTGTACGCAGAAAGAGCGATGAAGAAAGCCGAAGACATCCGGAAAGATGTAAACCACCCTCTGAATCACTGCTATGAGATCCTGCCATCAGGGAAGAGATTCCGGATTGCAAGAACCCGAACGGAGAGGTTTCGGAAATCATTTGTCCCCGACTCCATAAGACTCTTAAACACTTCCAGACTGAACGTCTAAAGGGGCAAAGTTCACACCTTATAATATCAGTGAACAGCAACCAGTGCAGAGGAGGGAGGAAGGACGGGGTGGGGAAGGGGTAGGGGGATGTCGGGAAAGGTAGGGGATTGAGCAGTGGAGAGAAAAACAGACTAAGAAAAGAGCCATGAAGATTGTTTTCTTTACTTTGTAAATAGTCGCACTATTTTTCACTGTTTCCATTTCTAAAAAAGTCTTAATATTTTTAACAACTTTACGTATGTACATTTTTTGTCATAACACTTGTGTCTTATACATGTATGTACTGGACGAGACAAATTCCTAAAAAGGCGAATAAAGTATCTGTATCTGTATCTTTCCGTCCGTCCGTCCCTCCATCATCCATTCACACATCCGTCCATTCATCCACCCATCCATCCGTCCATTTATCTATCCATTCATCTATCCATCAACTATCCATCCATCCATCCATCCATCCATCCGTCCGTCCATCCTTTCATCTTTCTATCTATCCATCCACCCATTCATCATCAATCCACCAATTCATTCATCCACTCAACCAACCATCCATCCATCCATCCATCCATCCATCCATCCATCCACCCACCCACCCACCCACCCACCCACCCACCCATCGACCCATCCATCCATTGATCCATCTATCCATCCATTCACCTATCCATACCGCTAACGCCCTTTACCTCGTCTGCCCCCCGTCTTTCCCCTCTCTACGACTTTCCCCCTCGCTTTAATGCTTAAATGCGTTCTGTGACTGAAAGTGTGACTGAGAGTGTGACTGAGAGTGTGACTGAGAGTGTGACTGAGAGTGTGACTGAAAGTGTGACTGAGAGTGTGACTGAGAGCGTGACTGAAAGCGTGACTGAGAGTGTGATTGAGAGTGTGACTGAGAGTGTGACTGAGAGTGTGACTGAAAGTGTGACTGAGAGTGTGACTGAGAGTGTGACTGAGAGTGTGACTGAGAGTGTGACTGAGAGTGTGACTGAAAGTGTGACTGAGAGGTGGAAAGTGCCAGAGTGCACGTAACGTCAAAGGAGTCATGATGAGGGCTGACGTCTCCACAACAGCGCTAAATCTGCCTTCATTTTCCTCGTGGTGGAGATCTCGTTCATCTCCCCTTACTTCCATTTTGTCACCGGCTTCAGTTCCATACAGCATGCTCTCAACGCAAATAAAACACACACACACACACATTTACGCACTCATTTACGCACGCACACACACACACACACACACACACACGCAGACTCACACATATACACGCGCGCTCTCCCACCTTTCACTCACACACACACACGCACGCACGCACGCACGCACGCACACACATATGCATATCCACACATGCACACACATACACACATACTCACACATACACACATATACACACATATACACATATACGCACACACACATACGCACACACAAATACACATACACATACATACACACTCTCTGCTGCACGCAAACCTTTGCTCAGCTCTCTGTTCCCTCCCTAATGACGGGTGTGAGGATCAACACTGATGGAGAGAGCGATAGCAAATGGCGGAGGAGAGCGAGAGAGGAGGGAGGGGAGGGGTTAATGATGGAAACTGCGATGGCATTCGCTGATACCACAGCCATTACACGGGAAGACGCCAGATGAAAAAAAGAAAAAAGCAGCGGACAAATGCGCGAGGGGGTGATGGAGAGAGCGGGGGAGGAACGCAGGGGAGGACGGGGACAAAAGCAGGGCATTAGCTGACAGGACTGAATGCAGAGAGAGAGAGAGAGGCGGCCATGGAGACATGTACCTTACAGGATGACGGAGAGAGGAAACAGGTATAGAGTGAGGGAGGAGGGAGACAGACTGAATAGAAGACGACACGTCATGTAGAGACTTCGCATCTCCACCCTGAATAGAGTCTGAGTGGATTTTCCCTCCCTGACTCTCCTCCCCCTTTTCACCCGCAACCCCCCCCCCCCCCCCCCCCCCCCCCCAACCCCACCCTCCCACCCCCCACCCCGTTCCATCTCCTTCTGTCATTGTGTCTCGGCGTTAGCAATGCCGGCTGTGTATGGTGTCTTGATACCCGGTACTTCGAGCGCCAGAAGCCTTTGCTATTTAATTCGAGAAATTAATTATTATGAAATCAAGCCAACTCCTGTGTCAATGCATGCCTGAGAGCGACTTCCTGTGACCTTGTGTGATGTGCGACGCATGACGCATGGTGCGTGACGTGCAATGACGGCCTAGGGCGAAACGGGGAATCATATATGACGTGTGCTGGGACATGCGTCGTGTGACGTCAGATGTGATGGGACGCTCTGTAATGTGTGATGCGTGACGTGTGACGGAACATGTGTGATGTGAAGTGTTATATTGAGTTATGCGTCACGTACGACGCTGAATGTGCGAAGTATTGTGTGGGCAGTTTGTAACGTCCTTTATCTGCATGATGTGTGACGTGTGGTGTGACAGAGTATGATGTGTGACGTGTGGTGTGACAGAGTATGATGTGTGACGTGTGTCACTGCATGTGCGACGACACGTGTGACGTTGTGCAACGTGCCAAGCGACGTGTGCATGACGTAATGCAAGACGGGACCTTGTTTGAAAAGTGACGTTGTGTGACGTGTTTTCTTTGACGTTGCAGGCACATCTGGAGGTGGAGGAGCTGCCTACCTGCTCCCCCTACGTCACAGTGCAGCTTCTGGCCTCCTCTCCCTCCCCCCACCCAAGCACTCCCCCGGTCAGCCTGCAGCACGCAGTTATCTCCCATGGCCCTCAAAAGCTGCTCCGCCTCTCTCTGGTGAGTGGCAACTCCGCACTGACACATTTTTTAAAGCGCTCAAGTGAATGGGAGGCTATAGACCCCGGGGCCAACACTTTAAAAAATGAATCCTTCCAAAGCCTCAGCATGCAGACTTGTGTTCGTGTGTGTTCGTTCACATGAAGCAGGCATAGATATCTCTGCAGGACAGAATCGAAGTTTATCAAATAATGCGTGACATAGTGCGATTTGAGGAAGGGTTGTACTCACTGACCATGACTTTGCATGCACTTTGAATGAATTTGTCTTCCAAATTGAGAAGTCTACCTTGCCCAATCTTTTCTTTTAATTCATGGAAGTTTAATACGATTAAATTAGCGTTGTAGATATTAAAAATGTTGGTGATCATTTGAAAAGTTTTACTCTCTGTATCACTTGGACGCTCATGTTTGGTCGTTTCATGGTTATGGGTGAACACTTTCATCTTCGGGCTAATGGAAGTAAGGAGACATAGGGAACCATGGAGAGGGTCACGGCCTTGATGAAATCACAATTTGACACGCATGTTGTCGTCAGAAAAACATTGAAAAGTGCATATATCCATACATGTTTAAACTACTTATATCGAACCTAACATTGCTGATGACAACAACAGTAATTATTAAAGGAAGACATTTCGGCAAACACATACAATTAGTCTGAAACTGTTGAGTGCCTGCGAGGCGTTTTCAGCATACACGGTGTCACTGAGGACAAGGCCGAGTACCGGTACTGCAGTTTACAATAGGCGGTTTTGACAAATCTCCACGGCCTTGGTCATCACGCTTGCCTTGACAAGGAAACACCGCAGATAGGACGCCTTGCCTGGCTGTTGCAGACACTGGAGGAAGAGTTCCCTGTGGTGGAGGTGCTGCTGGCACTGCTGTTGCCCTTGGCACTGACGGCCTTGTGGAGGAGGGCCAGCGTCAGGACGTCTACAGGTAGGCACCAGTCTCTGTGTCTGTCTCTCTGTGCCTCTGTCTCTGTGTCAATGTATTTCTGTCTCTGTGTCTGCCTCTGTATCTCTGTCTCAGTATCAACGACTTTCTGTCTCTGTATATATGTCTTTGTGTCAATGTATTCATGTCTCTGTGTCTCTGTCTCTGTGTCTGTCACGATGTCTCTGTATCTATTTGTGTCTCTGTGCCTCTGTGTCTGCTTCTCTGTCTATGTATGTATGTCTGTGTTTGTCTCTGTGTCTGTCTCGCTGTCTCTGTGTCTGTCTCCCTGTGTCCTTGTCTCAATGTCTGTCTCTGTGTCTGTCTCACTATGACTCTGTGTCTGTCTCTCTGTGCCTCTGTGTCTGTCTCACTGTGCCTCTGTGTCTGTCTCTCTGTGCCTCTGTTTCTCTCTCTGTGCCTCTGTGTCTGTCTCTCTGTGCCTCTGTGTCTCTGTGTCTATGTACATCTGTCTCTGTTTCTCCGTCTCTGTGTCTGTCTCTATGTCTCTGTCTCTGTGTCAATCAATTTCTGTCTCTGTATCTCTGTCTCTGTGTCAATGTATAATTCTCTGTCAGACTGTGTATCTGTCTCTGTCTTTCTCTCTGTGTCTGTGTCCATTTCTGTCTCTGTGTTTGTCTCCCTGTGCCTCTGTGTCTGCGTCTCTGTGTCTAGGTATGTCTGTCTCTGTTTCTGTCTCTATGTCTGTGTCTACAACTCTCTGTCTCTGTGTCCATTTCTGTCTCTGTGACTATGTGTCTGTCTCTCTGTGCGTCGCTTTTTGCGCTTCTGTGTCTTCGTATTTCTGTCTCTGTCTCCCAGTATGCCTCTGCGCCCATTTCTGCATGTGTTTTGTTTCTGTGTCTCTGTGTTTGTGTGTTTTGGTATATATGTCTTCGTCTATCATTTGTACACCTCTGTGTCTTTGACATCATTTCTTACTATGTTAGTCTTTCTGTCTGTGTGTCTATGTCTCTGTACCTTTTCGCCTCTTCCTTCCATGTCCGTGTGTCTCTCCGTCTTTGCGTTGCTGTATCACTGTCCTTCTCTGTTTCTCCTTTACTGCGTCTATTTGTTTCTGTATGTCTGTGTCTTGGTCAATGCATCTTTTTGCCTTCGTATATCAATTTCTCTGCGCTTGTGTCTCGTTGTGTTAGTGTCTGTATATGTCTCTAGGTCTCCTAGTCTCTATCTTTCTATGTTTTTATGTTTCTTTCTCTTGAGTCTTTATGTATCCATGTCTCTCAATCTGTACATCTCTGTCTCGTACGAGGAAAGCTCTTCAGAACTCTTCTGTGTGATTACTGCGCTAACCATGAGGAAATCAGGATTCGTACAGATTTATGTGTGATGACTATACACCGATGCATAAAATGAATTAAGGTCTGTCCATGAGTTTTAGTACTCATTTACTTACTGCCTCTTATGTCCAACGGCATGTAGGGCAGCAACCAAATGTTCGCCACTCATGTGTGTTCTAGGCCGGCTTCTGAATGGAATTCCAGGTGTTCTTTAGAGTCTTTGAGTTCTCCCTCCATTAATCGCCGCCAGGTGTTATGCAGGAGTGGTAGCTGTGACTAATGCGCGATGCAGAGACAAGAACTGGACTGAGCCACGTACGATGCCTGTATCATGCCGTAGGAAGAAAACTCACCACAAAGCCACGGCAGCTGCCTGGACCACGATAGAGAGAGAAAGATCCGAGCAGCGCCAAGGCAGACACTGTTGACACAAGGGCAGGCTGGGTGTGAAGGCCACTTTATGTCAAGGGGAAAGCGCTCCAGTATGCACTATCGACTGTCGCCTTTCTCTGGTCATGTCCACAGTGTGGACACGGCATCTATGCTGATACCCTGACACAATCGGGTACATCGGATCCTACCCCGGGTGCGAAGCACGGAATGCAGACTTACTGCTTTCCTCCTCTCTACTCTGGTTCGCACGTACTCACGTTTTGGCACGGATGTGCAACTAGCCCGATGACTCACGTGTACACGCAAGGTCGTAGAGGAGAGAGAGAGAGAGAGAGAGAGAGAGAGAGAGAGAGAGAGAGAGAGAGAGAGAGAGAGAGAGAGAGAGAGAGAGACAAACAGACAGACAGACAGACAGATGAGAGAGAGAGAGAGAGAGAGAGAGAGAGAGACAGACAGACAGACAGACAGACAGACAGACAGACAGACATACAGACAGACAGACAGACAGACAGACAGACAGACAAACAGACAGACAGACAGACAGACAGACAGACAGACAGACGGTCACACGGACAGACAGACAGACAGACACACAGACAGACAGACACACAGACAGTCAGTATAATTATCGCAACAATTATACATGTACAATTTCTTAAACATACTAAAATAGGTAGATAGTGTACCAGAGAAGCAAAATTTAAATATGGAACTTGAAGTAACTACAATGACATATACATAAAAAAAAACAAATTTCTAAACATCCAAATGTTAAAAACAAATAACATACATGTAGGCCAAAGCCTCTTGGTGTACACTCCCTCCCCTACCCCCAATCAGCCGGAACCCTCCAATAGTTTAGCCAGGGGTGGCCTGAAGTAAGCATATGTGAAGAATGGACAATGTAGGATACACACTTAGCCGTTCCACTGTCTAGACGTCAGACGAAAGCGTGAAAAACTGTCATAGGATGATGCCTGAGAATAGTGCGAATTTTGTCTTTGAACATAGTCAAAGACTTGATACATTTTATGTCATCAGGCAGTGTATTCCACAGAGCAGCCCCAGAGTAAGATAGGCTCGATTTGAACAAATCGATGCGAGGCTGAGGCAGGAGAAATGTGTCATGTCCTCTGAACGATGACTGCTCAAATAGTTTGGTTAGATATTCTGGTGTTCGACAATCTTTTATCTATTCCACAACCACACACTTAGAGAGAGAGAGAGAGAGAGAGAGAGAGAGAGAGAGAGAGAGAGAGAGAGAGAGAGAGAGAGAGAGAGAGAGAGACAGAGAGACAGAGAGACAGAGTGAGAGAGACCGACAACAACAGAGTAACTGCAGTCCCTATGAAGCAACCTGTTTTAAACGTAACGGTTTCACTGTCACTGATACACAGACATAGGACTTACCTAAAGAGCTAACGGCGGAAAAGGTTGCCTTGTAACAACGCCCCGGTAGGACTCGCGAGAATGGAGTTGCCCCCCTTGTACAGCGTCGTGACTTCACAGTGGAGAGGACGCCGTCACAGCCTGTTTCTTTGTATGTCTACAAGCAAAGACAGGAATAGGCGATAATTCACTTCATGCCAACCACTTCTTTGGTCGTGCAGATTGGGATGGGGGGTGGGGGGGCTGCAGGGATGGGATGGAGGTGGGGGTGAAAACACTATACATGTACTTGAAAAATGTTCAGTATTAATTATTTTTAAAAATTCTTGGAACTATTTTTAGGTGCTAACACCCCCTCCCCCCTCCTACCCCAGCCCCCTTTCTGGGCATCAACACCAGATACCGCACAGATGGAACATTGCTCCACCACAAGAGGCTGCAGGCGAGGACGAGGGTGAAGACAGGCACCATCAGAAACCTTTTATTCGCTGATGACTGCGCTCTCAGCTCTGCCTCTGAAGCAGACTTGCAACACAACATTGACAGGTTTGCTGAAGCCTGTCACAATTTCGGCCTTACCATCAGCACAAAGAAGACCAAAGTAATGTACCTACCAGCCTCAGGAAAACCTTATGTTGAATCCAAACTCACTGTAAATAACCAGAGACTGAGTGCAATAGACAAGTTCACATATCTTGGTAGCACACTGTCCCGCAGCACTCTCATCGATGATGAAATCGACACGAGAATTGCAAAAGCCAGTGCAGCCTTCGGCAGACTGCATGCCAGTGTCTGGAACAGGAGGGGCATCAGACTCCAGACAAAGCTGAAGATCTACTAAGCAATTGTCCTGCCCTCACTGCTGTATTCGTGCGAGACGTGGACAGTATACCAGCACCACGTCAAGAAGCTGAACCATCTCACACCACCTGCCTCAGAAGACTCCTGACCATCAAGTGGCAAGACAGGATTCCAGACACTGAAGTCCTCGCCCGCGCAGGTCTGCCCAGCATCCACACCATTTTAATGCAGGCACAACTGAGATGGGCAGGCCATGTAGCTCGAATGCCAGACCACCGGTTGCCTAAGAGGCTCTTCTACGGAGAGCTACAACAGGGCAGACGCTCCCAGGGAGGTCAAAGGAAGCGCTTACAGGACTCCCTGAAGTCCTCTTTGAAGGCCTTCAATATGAACCATAACACCTGTGAGGAGACTGCTCAAGACAGATCTCACTGGCGCTCCTGTGTCTACCAGGCTCCCTGACAGATGAGGCAAATAGGACTGCTGCTGCCGAGCAGAAGAGGCTGGCCAGGAGCCCGAGCTAGCAAGGCACAACTGCCGACCACCATCTCCTGTCCCCATTGCCCACGAGCTTTCAGGCAAGGATTAAAGGATTGGCCTCATCAGCCATCTGTGCACACGCCAACCTGCTACGACTCCCCTGCCCCCGGATGACTGAATGGTAGTCGTTGATCCCGACGGACAAGAAAGAAGAAAAAGAGTGTGTGCTTGTTTGCTTGCGCGCCCCAACAAGGTTGAACAATAGCTCCGTTAATCTCTGCAGAAGCATGACCGTACTCAGATAATCATCTGTTTTTGGAGTGAGATCACGATGTCACGTGCATATCCCTGTTACAGACTTTCAGAGTAACGAAAGCAGATGACAAACAGTATGGCACGTCGGAGTTCTAGTCCAGTGGTCAGAGCGCTCGCCCGCTAACGCTTGCGGCAAGCGGTAGCGGCGTTGGAAGGTGCATAGAACATGACGCATCCTCGGGCAAGGTGCTTTAATCGCACTGCCTGCCCCTCCCAGGAGCAAAACCTGGGGCGCGTTCAGGTCTCTCTTCGAACGCCTGCGCAGAGCTACACTTCACCTACAGCGTCGTTCAGGCTTCGCAGTCGAGTCGTTTAGGGCCGAGTGTAGTTTGAGTGTCTACCACGCTTCGCCTTCGCTGTGCCTGCGGGTTGAAGCCTGAACACGCCTCCGGTATTCGTGAGGGTATTGATGGCACGCTGTAGTGGAATTAACCCTTGTATGTAGACCTGATCCAGCACCGCTTCGAGATGGCCCCCCAAGGAATGGAGATGCTGCTGGTGCCTGTGTGTGTCCTGTCTGTACGTCGTTGCGTCTGTCCTCAGGTGCCAGTAGATGACTGGTCTGGCGGCCCAATGACCAGGGGGTAAGGTGTACAGCAGTTTAGGACCCGGATATGGATGAAAAGTTGCTAAATAAACCCCTACGCCTTTACCTTTACTTTCGTTTCATTCATTCACTGAGATTTTGCCAGAAAGTGCAAAGTGTTTAAGCCGGTATTCCCATAGTCTTGTCTGCGCGATGAAGCCAATGCCACTGTGCGGTGCAACTGTGTCTGCATAAAGACTGGGCAGTAGGTCTATCAATTTCCTCACGAAGAGACGCAGGCATTTTATAATTTCGGGTGATGGCCAGTCACAGTGTTGTTATACATAAATTGCTTTGGGGATGGATTTGACACTCTATAAAACAAATGTCAGAGTGGTCATTGAACATGACATAACAGAGTAATTGGCTGAGCTGGGCGTTTTGAAGCTTTAAGCTAGTCTATAAACACGGTAGGGCTTTTCCCCCCCGGCCACTTATATCGTAGAGTAAGAATGAGAAGCGTGTTCTCTCTCTTCTGCATGTTATGTATGAATAGTTATGACACCTTCATTGTTTTTGTCAGGGCAGCCCTGACTCTCCTTTCAATAGAGCCTTAACTTTTTTGGGGGGGTTGGGGGTGGGGGTGGGTGGGGGTGGGGGTTGGGGTTGGGGGGGCATTAGGTTAACGTGTTTCTGAGCGGTACTTTGAGGGAAATCAGTTGAATTATTTCGAGCAGTATGTAATACAATAACATAAACAGAAGTGTCAGACAGAAGGGAAAAAAATCACAAGATGTTTGCTAAGGACTGTGTGACTGGATCAACACAATTATGTAACGGAATATCTGGTGGAGACTTAAACGGGTTTTTCCCCCTTGTTCATTCAACATCTACGTAATCTCGAATTCCGCTTCTGAGTGGGCATAGACGTACAGCTCAGACAGGGCTATGCACGAATATTGTGCATCGAGTAAACGTAAAGATGGACATGTTTATGAAATTGCCGTCAGTAGGCTGGGGTAGTCCAATCAAGAAAGATGGACGTTATGTAAGTCTCTATTTCTCCCGTCCTGGATTGAAGCGGAAGAGGGGCTGACTGAAATCAGCGGAACGAGCCTAATCAGAAAACTGGGGGGAGTAAGACGCTGATGACCCCTGACAGCTGACAATTCTGCTTCTCTCCCCATCCAGCCTGCCGCTGGGTGGTCTGTGATGGCCGGGAGTGGTAACGGCGAACGCTAGAGCTTGAGTAGTGGAGAGGTCAACCGCGATAGGACCCAAGTTTTCCATTGGAGATGCCGATACACGCCGTGATAACGCCAGGACTCGCTACATGGCCTCACTCCATTGATTACACTACGCGCCTTTTCAGGCGCCCGTCCGTTTCAGAGGAAATTAAATCACTTGTTAAAATTATGAGTGGCGTTAAAAAAGTATGTGATTCATTTACTCTGTCCGTTGTCGTGTTTGATTTCTGCTTAGCGGTACAGTGGTACGAGTGCATGCTATATGATGTTATATGTGCGAATGTAGACGCGCTTATATAACTATAGATTAAGGTAAAGGTTTGGTTTTCTTATAGCGACTAATCATTCGGGTCTATGTCTCAATCCACTTCAAACTTTACTCTCAACAAATTACATTCTGTATGAAAACATGCAAACTTGCACATTCTCGTATGTTTTCGTTTCCCGAGGTGTGTGTGTGTGTGTGTGTGTGTGTGTGTGTGTGTGTGTGTGTGTGTGTGTGTGTGTGTGTGTGTGTGTGTGTGTGTGTGTGTGTGTGTGTGTGAGAGAGAGAGAGAGAGAGAGAGAGAGAGAGAGAGAGAGAGAGAGAGAGAGAGAGAGTATACGTGCCAGTGTGTGTGCGTGCATGTACGGGCGCCTGTATACGTATGTTTCCGCCTTTGTCAGCGGGGCAAATGTGCCACACAACATATGTTCAAAATGCATGTGCATGGTCATCATGCAAATGAGGTATTTCGTATTGTCTGCGCATGCGCTGAGAATTCTGTATTCAACCGGAAAAATGGGGAGACGAGTGCAATTCTTTGAGTTGTTCTCAGACGTGGAAAACAAGGAGACGATGATTACTTCGCACTGTGAGACCGGCCGGTGTTAGCATAAAAAAAAGCTTTCACGTTTTCCGATGAGAGAAAACAAGACACTAGAGATTGGAAATGATACTGTACTTAGAGCGTGCACAGTTTGACAAGAAGCAGACGACGTCAACAATTAGGCAAATCAGAACATTCTCTCCCTTTACTTCCGCTTGCCCGTCCAAGTCGATTAAATAACGGTCAATTTGATTGGTTGATAACGAGGTGGTCGTGCATGCGCAGGAGGTGCGTGTTGGAGGCAGCTGTCCAATAGGAGGCAGGCGAGGCTGACCAAGTTTGATGCAGCTCGAACGCTGCATTGCCACGTCTGATGAGGACAGCACTTCGGACAGTGCACAGGGGTGCGGTGCAGTCTCTTCCACGCAGAGTCCTCCTCCATCAGCCCCTGTCCTTCTGCACGCAGCCCCACTGCCTTAGGGAGTGATCCTCCACTCGGCCACATCCATTCCCTAGCATCACTAACCTTCTCTCCCAACCCCCCACCCCACCCCCACCCCACCACCACTTCCCGCGTCAATCTGTCCTGCTATTTTCTGTGAGTGATCGCTCAGCCAACCCAAATTGCGTGCGGGAGAAAGCTGGTTGAAGAACCACGTCGACCAGAGCGGAGAGGCGCGCTTTCTCTCCAGCAGGACTCATGCAGAGGCTGGGACAGTTGTCGTCAGTCAAAGGGACAACAACGTCGTGCTAGAGTGAGTGTCCCCTTCGAGCGAGGGTCCCGCAGGTCCTCTCTGGCTCAGCCAGTCTGGAAAGAGACCCTGACAGGCGAGGACCTGTCTCCATCAACAGGCCGCCATGACGGCGTCAACATGTCGCTTTGTTGATGTTCTAAAAGAGGTAAGATGGGTGGAAATCGAGACCACTGCCCAAACTCAGATGCGCAGAGCCTGAAGCAGCGAGGGCAAACAACAGCCATACCCAAATCAATGGACGCTGCAATGCACCATTTGTGCGTATTTTGCTGTCAAGGACAAACGAGGGTTGATCCTTGACGTGTGTGACTCTCTCTCTTCGCTGCCCTCCTGGAAGTGTGGTCAGCCGCCAGTTTTAACTTAGCGGGCTGTTTTGATGTCCCATGTTTTCAAGGACGCTTTAAGATCCGATTTATCCCATTGATAGCGCGCAGCACGAGTTAGACCCAGGGGCGACCAAATGGAAAATCAACGACACTGGCTGAAACTGACGAGTCACCAGGCATCAGCGAACTGGTAACAGGCAGTCCACAAACGAATTCAGTTGCGTGTCATCAGCTTCCTCGTTGCCCGTCACATAATGTGGAGCTCTCAGTACAGAATACCTGAAATGAATGAATGAATGAATGAATGAATGAATGAATGAATGAATGAATGAGTTGGGCTTTACGGTCTGTCAGCCTTTGAAGGCTACGTAAGGCCATTGACTACGCAATCATCAGAGCTAGTTAGAATGAAAGAAAGGCATTTCCCAATCCATTCGCCTTTTACGAATGATATACGGAGACGCTGTGGACCTGTTCCCGCCCCCGGTCCACGGGGGACCTCTCCAATGTTGAAAATCGCTCTCCGTGTCTTTTTGAATGCGAAAGCCAATAATGTTTTGCTCGTTTTTCTCGAAATGAAATTAGAAAAAAACTACAACTTTTTATATATCGGTGCATTCGCACTGACGTACAAAGCAATAGTCATGACCTACAGCCAAGTAATTGTTGTCCTTGACCTTGTAATGGTGCTGCTGCTGGATAAAGCTTGTGTGTTTGTCACGTAGTGACGAACTAGTCTGGCGACATTTGTCCATGTACTGAACACAACATTCACAGGTGCTGTTGGGAGGTCAGTCTTCGCTCACACGCAGCTCGCATGCAGCCTGTGGCATTGATTGGTATCCAGTGCAACACGCTGCTCGAGCCGCTCGATGCCCCCCCCCCCCCGTCCCCCCTCCTCCAACCTCCCCCCCCCCCCCTTCCCCTCCCCTTCCCCCCATCTGAAACCTCAGTCTGCTGGGCATCCGGGGGACCGGTTAGTATTTGGAGTCGAATTGTTGTACTCTATGCTCACTGTCTTCTGGTCTCTGCTGGCCAGTGACAGGCATCGTTTTTAGCGCTAGACCAACGGCTGTCGACGTTCGAGGTACGTCCCTTCCTGTGATTTTGGGGAAGAATTGACCCGTCTCATCGACGTATAACTAGGGACACGAAATGTGACTTGCTCTTTCTCCAACCAACTCATATAATTTTCTTGCTCTGTGGCCTAACACAGCATACGAAGGCTGATAGGCCGCACATCTTCACTGATCCATTCATTCATTTAGAAAATTTAATTGACCAATAGCAGACGTCGCTTTTGACCGGCTCCAGAGGGTCAACGGCTATCGGGGCTGTGCCTTATTAGGATTTCCTTGTTTGCTTGCATAAAAATCAGGAACCGTGGTTCTCGATTTACTGATACGCAAGAACATGGAGGCGATGTCTCTCATCGTTTAGGGGCTTGAGGAACTATTTTTATTTGGAATCCACATCTTAATGTGACGAAATCTTTCAACCTCCTGCCATCATCAGCATCAAATACGTCATCACAGCTTGCTATGTAGACCACATAGAGCAAACTAAGAATGACTCGTGAATGAGGGGGAAGAGAAAACCTTCATCGATATATATCCTGCTATACAGAAGCACTTCTTACGCCGGTAGCAGATTTTTCAGTGCTTGGTAGTCTCAGTGGGACCTTCATCAAAGGGATTCTGTCTCTCAGTGTCGTCTGCTCAGTCTCAAGTCGAGGTGCACCCACGCTATGCGCTGTTCCTGCCTTTTTGGGTGCAACTGGGAGTCGTTCAAAAGTCGATACCACTCCCACGGTCGTAGCTGATTTGTAGATGCCTGATTCTATTGGACATGACTGCCGGAAAGGAATGGCGGAGCTGGGAGGGTATGGTGGGATGGGGATGGATGATGGGGGACAGTTTGGGAGAGGGGGT
>JAWQFJ010025797.1:10000-45000 GCA_034096865.1 Theodoxus fluviatilis | reverse complement strand
CAGACAGACATACAGAGTGACAAAGACATAGAGAGACAGAGAGGGATAGAGAGAAAGACAGACATTTAGAAAGAAGATAATGGGACAACTAAGGCGACAGCAGACAGGGTCATTCCTTTCCTGCTGCATGCAAGACGTAGGGCAACATGGCGGCGGCGGCTGCCACATACTCTGAGACTCAACCCCTCAGATCCAGGGGCGATATTTTCCTGGGGACCGTGCTTCTGGCCACGAGACCCTCTCCTCCCCAAATTCCCTCGCCTCCTTTCCCCCGAACACCCTTCCACCAGGGTGGGGGATGAGGCTTTTGGGAGTGGAGGGCGGCGGTCTTTACGATCCGCCGTTAATTTTTGAAGTGAGCCTGATGACCCTCTGCCCGCCGCGCGCTTGGCTGGGCGGGAGTTATCTCCCATTTACGAGTAGTAGTGTCCGCTAGGTGGCGTGGTGGGAGGTGGCGATTACCTCCCTTGTGGTGACGCCACGAGTGGCCAGGGCCAGAGGCATGCTGGGATGGCGGGTCCGAGGGGCGCTCAATTGGAAGATGTAGGTGCTCTCATTGGGGATTCATTTTCCCCGGGCGTCAGGGAGCGACCTTGAATGTCCGCAATGGCGTCATCAAGAGGCAGTCATCGCCAGCGACACGAGCGTCAGCAGAGGAGTGCCGTGGATGATCATGCAAGTGTTGAGTTACGTTGGACACAATGTAAACGGAGAACAGCGGCACGCTCGCTCGCTTTGCTCTCATAAAGAAGGGAGATGGATGGGGAACAGGATGTGAGAATGAGAAATGGGAGGGTAGGAGTGCACGAATAGATTGATGGATTGATGGATAGATGATGGATGGATGGATAGATAGATGATGAATGGATGGATAGGTGGATGGGTGGATGAATGGATGGATATATGGATATATGGATGGATTGATGGATGGATGGGTTGATGGATGCATTAATAGACTGATTACGGGTGCATGCACACATGCATGGACATTTGTATGGAGGGATGCCTGAACGGATGGTTGAAATAATGGGTGGATGGATGTAGAGATGAATGGATTTGTAGATCAATGATAGGTGGATGAATGATATGTGGATGATGGATGGATGGATGGTTGGATGCTTGGATGGGCTGGTGGGTGGATGCTTGGGTGGGCTGGTGGGTGAGTGGATGGATGGATGAAATATTAAAAGCACGGATGGACGGTGATTTCCCGCATATCAACCCCTGTAGTGTAGGCTATGTGAATGCCATTGACACTCCAAACTACTGGTGCTAGTTAGAACATGGGCAAGTTAAAGCTCCTTTCCCACAATACGTCGCCTTCTACGAATTCCCTGTGAGGCGCAGTGGATGCTTGTGGATCAATGAGGATGGGTCTGGATGACAGCGAGGAGAGGACAGAGGAATTGTGCATAGTAGAGAGAGATAAGAACGCCGACGATGGTGGCTCCGTTGACGATGACGACGACGACGACGACGGTGATGATGGTGATGGTGATGATGATTGAGGTTTGATTGTTATCAGCCTTTGTAGGCTATGTAAATCCATCGTCCACTCTAATCACTAGAGCTGGTGAGAGTGGGTGCAAGTTAAGACTGTTTTCCTAGTTATTCGCCATTTAGGAACCCCCGACCTACATTGGGAGAAGAAAGGTGGGCGTGGGACATGGGGATGCAGCATGTGGATGAGGTGGAAAGACTTGAGAACTCGGGAAGCGCAGACCTGATTGGTGCATTTTTCAAACAGTACGTGGAGATTAGTACGTAAACACAAAGGCATTAAATGCTCAAATTACCGAGAAAGATGAAAGTACAGGTGCCCAAGAATGTTTCCGCCCGAATTTACGGTGAATTAAAACTAATCGAAACCACTACTCCCCCTTCCCCCCTCCACCGCTACCCCCAAAATTAATCAGCCTATATTAGAAAGGCGATGCAGCCGGTCAGCCAATCAGATGGCTCCTACTAAACAGCTTTGGGATGTGCGCCTGGATTTTGAGGTCCTGCCGCTGAGGTGTTGTACTGCCACACGTTAAAAAGAGAGGTAATAACGGTTTCTGAAGCACTGCTTTTTTAGTCTTAGTGTAGCAGAATATTGCACCACAGGTCATAGACGAAATGAAAACCAGATTGTATCCTCGTTTCGCTGCATGAACAGCTGTGCACTGTACTCGAGTTGGGCGTGAAATTTCCCTGTGGCGCATTTAAAGACATTCGCCCTCAACAGATGTCTTAAATCAGACGTAGTTACGGCAAAGCTGGCTTCTATCAACGCCAAGGAAACTATTATCGCTGCAGACACACACACACACACACTCGCCATACAAATATCACTTCTGCGGAAGTTGTGAAAACTTTCCGAAAGTTTTTCTACGGCTCGCAGGAAGCGTTAAGAACGTGTCCACTTATCGAGAGAGTATTTTACGTTCATAAATATGGTTTCAAACACTCGAGCTGCGACGCTCATCTCGCGTCCTTGGGAAAACTCATCAGCGGAATGGATGCAAGTGCAGTGGTGCAAGTGCAGTGGTGCAAGTGCAGTGGTGCAAGTGCAGTGGTGCAAGTGCAGTGGTGCAAGTGCAGTGGTGCAAGTGCCATGGTGCAAGTGCAGTGGTGCAAGTGCAGTGGTGCAAGTGCAGTGGTGCAAGTGCAGTGGTGCAAGTGCAGCCACCTGCGTTTGAGTGAGGTCGTGCCTATTTTACATCTGGCTCATCTACGACTTCCTTCCAAATAACTCTCCTTATAACATTCACACCCACTCCTAGTATATTCTACTCCGAAGAAGAGACACAGGTACAAGAAAATATTCAACTCCAATAGAGAATTTCTACACACAAGTAAATAATCAACCTCAAAAAGGAATTGCAAAGCAGAGATAAAACGTTAATGGAGAATTATAAACACAAGTAAAACTACGGTCAACCTGCTCACGTGAAACTAATAAAACGTAGGTCAGCCCTTGACATTAAAGAACTACTTCGACCAACCTACCATCTCTCTTAGTCTCTCTCCGTCACTCGCTCTCTCACTCAGTAGGCACGTCTGCCTAGCCGACCGTCCGTTTCTCTCTTCGTCTGCTTCTCTGTTCTGACATTTGCTTCTCTCTTCTGTGCTTCTCTCTTCTCTTCGTCTGGTTCTCTCTCTTCTGTGCTTCGCCTTCGCCTTCCGCTTCTCTCTTTTTCGTCGGCTCTCTCTCTCTCTCTCTCTCTCTCTCTCTCTCTCTCTCTCTCTCTCTCTCTCTCTCTCTCCCCCCCCCCTCTCTCTCTCTCCCCCCCTCTCCTCTCTCTCTCTCTCTCTCTCTCTCTCTCTCTCTCTCTCTCTCTCTCTCTCTCTCTCTCCGCTCTGTGCTCTGTTCTCTGCTGTGTGGGGGCCATTCAATTCTCTCTCCTCTTGCGCTCTCTTATATCACTATCTTCTCACAACCAACTCACTGCCCATTTCTACTTACCACAACTCATACTTCAAAGCAAACACCGCTCATCACCCTGGGGCAGAACTCAACTTCCACTCACCCCTCACTTCAAATTTTACACCGCTTTTGGACTACTAACTTCACCCTCAACGTACCAGCAAAAATCAACTCTCTCAGGTGAGATACTTCTAAAAACCTATTTCCCCATTACAGTGCCTGTGGAGCGCTAACACCGCGCGGACATCACCGGCACTCGCTTTCAGTAGTCCATCTCATTCCTCCCGTTTGTACCACCGCCCGTCCCAGCGCCCGAGTATCGCAGTATCCGGATGTCACGATGCCCCTATGCTGGAGTGCCTGTAGCATGGAAAATCGTGTTGTGTGGAAAATCGTGACCGGAAGTCATCGCAGAGTTATCTGCTTGGCTCTCTCTTTATGCGATTTACCGCTCCTGCACTTGTTCTTCGCATGGAATATATTCCGACAAACGACGCATTAGTTGCTTTACGAGGTTTTGGTGCATTTGTGTAGTTTAACACATGATGTAGCGTTCAAAAAAGTTTTCCCCCGTGCAAAGCCGTCTCCCCTGCCGGAAATAATATGGGAGTCACCTCCCTGTAGTCTATTTGTAGTCTGGTCTTATAAAACGCGACCGTTGACTGTCTTGGCACGCCCGGGGAGTTATGCTAAGATCCGGCCGCGTTAATATATCTGCGTTTTGTGACAAACGTCTTGCTCGGCGGTACTGTACTCCATGCCCCTTAACGGTGCGCGTGATTCGGGTGTAATCTTAAGCTAAACGACGTTCCGAATGTTTCCGACTTCGACCATTTCAGCAGCGCCAATAAACGTCGTTTAGCTTAAGATTACACCCGAATCACGCGCACCGTTAAGGTGCATGGAGTACAGTACCGCCGAGAAAGACGTTTGTCACAAAACGCAGATATATTAACGCGGCCGGATCTTAGCATAACTCCCCGGGCGTGCCAAGTCAGTCAGGCGGTGTGGCGGGTGCCGTCTCTTTTTAGAGTTGAATTTTCAGCACGTCCCGAGCAGATAACTCTGCGATGACTTCCGGTCACGATTTTCCACGGGAAACTATTTTCCATGCTACAGTGCCTGAACTAGCATGTCATAGTGTTTAGATCCCAATGTCCAGATATCGCACGCCCAGATGTGACACATAATGCCCGGACGTCACAGAGCCCGGATGTAGAAGTGCCTGGATGATACGATGCCAGGATGTCGCGATGCCAGGATGTCGTCGTGCCCGGATGTTGCAGAGTCAGGATCTTACAGGTGCCACGATGTCAAGGATATACAAGTACCTGGATGTTGGGGTACCTGGATGTTGGGGCACGTGGATGTTGGGGTACCTGGATGTTGGGGTACTAGGTTAGAGTGGTCACCTGGGCATCCAAAATCCATCCTCTAAAGGCGGCCTGCGTTATTTCTGTCTTCAGGCAATGAGCGACTTTAATCCACGTCCTGCCTGTTCCTTCCATATCACCATGGCCTGATTTTGTTTGCATGTTTGTTTGTATTTCCCGGGATACGTGGGATTACATACTAAGGAGACAGCCCCGAGTTTGAGAGGAGACGTTTTTTGAACCTTGTGGCTTCTTCATAATGATGAGAGCCCTCACAGCGATGCGCGGTGATATGGTGAGGTACCTGTCTCCTTGGCTGCCTCACGGATAGAGTCAATTGCTTGCCTCACTGAAAAAAGTGACCTCACACTCCCCCTCGATGAGAGGATGAACTGTCCACTTAATTGCTAAGAGATGTGACCACGCACCCTGCTTCACGATCACCCCATAACCTCCGTCACTGAGGTGTGTGACCTCACGTTGCGTCACTCAGAAGAGTAATGTTTCATGTTATTTCTATTTGAGAATGACCCGGTCGGTCTCACTAGGGCGTGTGACATTCTGGAGTCCTGCTGACTCGGGATTAGCTAACGGTGACGTTGCCCCGGGTTGTCGTGCTTCGTAGCCGGGGACCAAAGACGAAGCCAAGGCTGTAATTTCCTGGGCAGAAATCCCTGGCGGAACTGAAGTGGTGGGTGTCTTGACTGCTTGGCTTTTCTCCGGTGTCGCCAAAACCCGTCGCAGCATTCGGTCCGCCCCCACGCTTCTTTGGCAGAATCGCAGCCAAAATTAGTTGAGCCACAGGATCCGCCCTCGGTGGAAATGCATTTTTCACCGTCGCTATTTTACCTCTTCTTTGGTGGTGAAGGAGTACGAGTTTTGCAAGACAAGCTTAGAAGCAGAACCGATTTAGTTGGTATTGTTTGCCCGAAATGGAACGGCTGAATTTTGTCTCCAGAGCTGGCAGTGCGAATAGTTGGATGGAAACTTTGTTGATAGACAGGCGCTGCAAATGCTCTGGCTTCAGGTGGATGCACAAATGCTTTCGCTCTAAAAATGTTATTCTTGTCACGGTAAAGGTCATCTTTACGCATTGAATTTCATCTGAAGTGAGACACGAACAAGTCCTCATACCATGGCCTTATCGGTTTTACTGTGGCTAACGATAGATATATTTTGAAAGGTGTACAGTCTTTGTAATCCGCAGGCTCCAGTGCATTTGACAGGATGCCTTTTTCTTTTGTCAGAATACTTGTCAGAGACTATATTGTAAAGAAAGCGGAATGACTTTCTATTTCAGTGTCCTGTGTTTTGGAGTCAGACATTTACTTATCAAGGAAGACTAACACCTCCGTAAATGTCATCAATACAGATATTCCACGTCGAGGAACTTGAGCGCCTGTCAATTTGTCATTAAATTTATCCGAGATTGGTCTTTGGAGAAAATGAGTGCCGTCCTCTTTGTCCTTGGAATAAATCACCAGTTGGTAATTAGGAGAGGGGGGTCTGGGGGGGGGGGGGTGCAGCCTTTGAGTCGGTCAGAAGACGCGGTGTGAAGACGACACTGGAGACACTGGTCTAGACTGGCAAGGGGAACGTGGACATTCAGGCACAAAGAAGTGGCAGGACCGTTGTCAAGCACGCTACAGACGGGGAGACAGGAACAAAGCGCAAGTAGTCCCAGACCTTCGCCTCTCATCAGCAGACTGCTTTGAGACTCTGATAAAAGAGACCCAGACGTCTGGATAGACAGACGGACGAACGGGGGAGACAGAGGGAGCGGTGCAGGCAGACCAAAGGACAGAGCGGACGCCAGAGGGACAGAGAATTTAGTCGGGAAGCAAATCCCATTCCCAATCAGACTGCGCAGTGCTGTCCCAACATGGCTGCCCCTCCGCCGTCTGGGGGCGCTGAATGACAGCAGCGTCCTTGACATCCACCCATGTACCGGATGTGTGGATACCCAAGGTAATAGTGAGGTAAAAGAAAACTGACTAAGAAAAAAAAGCTACTTTGTTTCCCATACACTAATTTCATTGATGCAGACAGAAACAGTGTGTTGGATGAGAGGAGAGGGAGAGAGAGAGTAAGAGAGAGAGAGAGAGAGAGAGTTAAGAGAGGGAAAGATACAGAGAGAGAAAGAGAAGACAGAAAGGACAAGAAAGATACAGACTATATGGGAAGTGACAGAAACAATTAGATAAATATTAAAAAATGGAAAAAGTCGAGATAGCCATTGAATGACGGGGCACCAATTTTGCAAGCCTCACTGAGCCACAAGCGTTCACACAGTAGTTATTCTGACACGTCAGCCCAGCATGCAAACAGCACGGCATCGCATGGGTTTAAAGCGCTACTAGTGCGAATGGCACCAGGAGCTGTACTCCACTCCACTCCCCTCCACTCCACTCAACCCATCTCCACTCAACCCGTCTCCACTCCACTCCACTCAACCCATCCCCAATCAACCCATCTCCACTCAACTCATTTCAACTAGATTTACCTCATCTCACCTCAATGTAACCCAGTCCAAACCAGTCCAACACAAATCAACCTAACCGAAACCCAATTCCACCGCAGTCCACTCCACTTCACTCCACTCTACTCCACTCCACTGCACTCAACACAACTCGGCAGTTTACAATAAATATATCCACATACTTATTCACCTTGTCATGGGAGCGTGGGAAAATCACATACTTTCACAAGAAACTTGTTTAGAGGCCTTTGCTGACTCGTTGTTGAAAGGACAACAAACGATGTTCGATAAGATGTTGTAACGAACGTTTGTGTTAGCGTGACACGCTTTTGCCGTGCGCATTGTGCTTTGCGTTCGTGCCAGGAGTACTTTGGGAGGGAGCACTTTGTCCCCAAGGAACCTTGACCAGACAGAGTGCTGTGCTGCAGTGATCCACGTTATGCACGTCCTGACTGGTCAGACCTGAATGTCGGTCCTCTTTCCTCCGTACCCATGGACGCTTCCAGTCCTGGTGTTAGCAATCTCAGGTGACAACCCCAGTCGACTCCTTACCTCTACCCAGTCGACCTGGTCAACGTCCCGTGGAGTTCGCGCCCCGTCAGAACGTGGACTGTCGCCTGGCGGGCCAATGGAGGCTGTTTGCTGCGTTGGAAGGAGACGTGGGTCCGTGGTGGACCAAGGTGGTGGTGGTGGTGGGTGTCTGGGCAGGGGGCGAGGCTAATAAGAGAGGGCCTGGTGCAGACAGCCTAATATGGCGCTACTTTGCTAGGCCACGGGCTAGGGAAATGGGGGATTCCCCTTGATGGATGAGACTTCGGCCCCAAGCTGCGGACTCAGGCACAGCTCCGGAAACAGGGGGGGCAACTCTCCTCGTTAGGGATCGATAAGCTCTGGAAGAGAGGGGCCGCCACTTGGGTAACTCAATCCCGTGGTGCACCCTGTCTTCAGCCTGCTACCCAGCCTAGACCGGTAACCCCTCCCCTCTCTCCTCTCCCATCTTACTCCGAGTCTCTCAGCCATGTCCTTCGCGTCATTAACCCCCAACCCTATCCTTATGTACCTCTACCTCCATCTTCTACCTCTGTCCACTCTGATATCCTGCCCTACTTACACTCCAATCCCCGACTTACCTTGTTTGTTCCAAGCTGGCCTCACCGTAATTCATCCATTCCCCACCTTCCACCCCACCATCTCACCTTCACTGAATTCTGTCTCAATTTCCTTCACCTCTCTCTCGTCCCCCTCCTGCTCTTCCTGGTTTCTTTGGCCTTCGTCCCACCCGCATGGGAACCTCTTCGACTACCTTGAAGCCTCACTTCTAAGTCCTTGCCACCACTCATCTGCCTCCCCCCCACTTTTTATCTCTCCCTTCTCTCTCCCTTGCTCTAACTTTCCCGGCTCGTTCTACACGGAAAGCCCCGAGCTCTTTCTTCGTTTCTTAGCGCCGCGCTCCTGCTGATTTCATTTGCCTGGCACCCTCCAATGGGCAACTTCTGCTGGCCGAGGCGTAGGTCGAGGTTTTTCTCGGGATCTTTGTGTCGGACAAAGAGCTCAGAGTTGATTGTATCGAGCGCCTCAGTGCCGGGGTCAGCGTTTTTCACCCACTTGCTGCACTTCCGGTCTGTGCAAAGATTGCTGTCAAGTTGGCGAAGGACGTCATTTATCTGCAAGCGCGCCTTGGAGAGGCGTTTGATGTACTCCAGATTCGGGACTGCTAATTCCCAAGTAAGGCTTGGTCAGGTCGGTTTTTCTGGCCCTTCCTGGTCTTGGCTCGCCTCCTCACGCTTGTGGAGCTCCTTCACCTCCCGTCTATTGGCACTCCACTTGCCGTAGCCACGCGCTCTCTACTATGGGCCCCTTTTTGCCGCGGACTGAAAAAAGGCCGAAAGAGGTCTTGCTCCTCCTCCAAAATGGGTTTTGCTGTAATCCCTTAGAGGACTTACTTTGAGAAGTAAAAACAGTCCGTCTCTTTTATCCCATTTTCCTCCGCGATCTCGAGAAGTTTCTCTCTGGGTCTAAATGAAGGAGAATTTATTTTCGTCCATAAAGACGTCCAGCTAAAAATTCTCCAAGAAGGAGCGAGCGGGGAAAATTCTTTATTGAGATGATGGCATTAACCTCAAGAGAAGGCCAGAGTTATCATAAACTTCATTCTCCCAGACGACTGGCGAGTCACTCAGAACCAGAACAAGGCGCCTTCCTCTCAAGATCGCGACATTCATCCCATTGTCCTCCAACACGCACTCTCAGCGGCAAGAAAACTATCCCTCTTCAAAAGAAGCGAGGAACAACGGCTGTCTGCTCTGGAAGACTCAGGCACCATGTCTGGCGACAGCAGCGGTGACAGCACGTTGAGAATACACAGACGGCTGTCCCATGTCTGAGAGCCCATCGAGCAGCGTGCAACGAACGCTATGCACTGAAGACTATGGATCGATGACTGCATCAAAAACTGTGCATCGAAGTCTGCACCCTCATAGCATGGGGGAGTGACGGGCTCAGGACAGTAGAGAATCCTGACAGGAGCTGGTGCGTGTGGCATTCTGTTTGCAAGGGCGCACACTCCTTGTGCCACCGCAGTCCAGGCAGGGTGGATCGAGTTTGGTATCGGCATGTGGAGGTGGTGGGAAAAGTTGGACAGGGTGGGGAGACTATGATGAGGATTAGGAGTGGGCGTGGGGGTGGCTATAGATGTGAGAGATCAATCGAGCCTGCGATTGAATGGGAAAAACTTGGGTCATCTGCACGGGACTTCGCCATTACAAACACTTTGGATTCCAAGGGATCACGGCATGTCCTAACAACGGAACGCGCACATCAAGCTTACCTGAGATAGGGTAGATGCTTCACCTCACTGACGATGCTGCGTGTCGAAATGTCCGTCTGTCTTGCTTTTCAGAGGCGGATCGGTTCAAAGGGCTATCCAGACAAGAGGCGTTTGATCTGGCAGCAGATTACGGCAGGCTTCGTTTCAGCACACCGCGGTCAATGAGGCTGGACGGCCAGCCCGTGGCGCGGCTCGCATCTCTGTTTTTCTTGAGTGAGATTCGCCTCCTTATCTCGAGGATCAGGTGATCAGATCTTTCACCTGCTCACATTGATCCCTGAGCTTTCCTTGCCCTCTCTCCACCGCTCTGTGGCCACGGACCTTGCGGTACAAACTGGCATTGGCGGAAAGTCCTCCATGTAATCTCCAGTCTCTGTGTGTGGTCCGTCACTCCATAGCGTGTTAGCATCTCACCTTGTCCTTCATTATTTTATTCATGTATTGTGATGTATGGATTTGCAACGTTTTTTACTCGTGTGTTTTACGTAGTAAAACGTCCAGTCTGTTTGCAATGTTGCCAGAGGTAGGTAAATAGTCACAATTCTTAAGTATGACCTCATCTGATGTCCAACAATCGACCTGAACGGAAATCTCCAGGGAGCACAGTCTTAAGATGGGGACGTTTCCGAGTACGAAAAGTCTTCGTGTTTTCGTCGGCGGGGACCAGGGAGGAGCAGTTTGCCCCAGAGACACTCGGAGAATCCTCGGATTACGGGCGTCATGTCGGCGTTGGATTTTGGATTCTTATCAGCCCAGCCTGGATTAGGCACACTGTTAGGAAATCCTGGCTACTGCACCGCACACTGCCGCGCCATCAGCAAAGCCCAGATCCTCCGCACACTGGGACTCCGCAGTGCTTGAGGGAGATTGACAGACTAATTTAGTGAATTGGGGGCTTCCAGGAATCGCGGGCTTTCTATTCCCTACTGGACTTGGGATCTTCGTCGGACAATGGAAGACTAGCACCTGGCCCATCTCGGCCTTGTAAGGGACTCGCGCTACGCTCTTTAATGCTCCCTAAATACCCCTTCAATGCTTCCCCAGTGCTCCCCGGTGACTCTGAACGCCCCCTGAATGCCGACTCTGCCAACCCTTATCGCCACTCTGCCACCTCGGCACGAGGTTAGGACCCCCTGGAGTTAATTTCAGGTGATTCCTTGCTTGTCTGGGAGACGGCGGTACTGTTTTGCCATTTTAGGCAGCCAGGTACTTCACCCTGTATTTTTGATTATGCTTTCTTCCCCTCGCTTGTGTTCTTTGCGTTGTGTTCCTCTTTCCTCCCTTGTCTACCTGTTTGACTGACAGTCTCTACGCTTGTCTTTTTCTCTGTCTCACTATACTTCTGTATGACTGCTTGTCTGGCGATCTTTGTTGTCTTTTCTGTCTTTGTATTACTTTCTGAATGTCTCCCTCTCTTTCTCCTCATCTGTCCCCTCTGTATGCCTGTGTATCTTTCTGTGTGTCGGTATGCCTATCCGTATGTCTGTCCACGGGTCAGTTTCTCTCTGTCTCTATGTCTCCGTCTCTCTCTGTCTCTGTCTCTCTCTGTCTCTGTCTCTGTCTCTGTCTCTGTCTCTCTCTCTCTCTCTCTCTCTCTCTCTCTCTCTCTCTGTGTTTCAATGCCTGTCTGAGTGAGTACGTGCTAGCATGGGACCATGCATGTATGTGCTTTCGTGTGTGTTTGTGTGTGTGTGTGTGTGTGTGTGTGTGTGTGTTTGTGTCTGAGTGCCTGTGTGTGTATATGTGTGTGTGTATTTGTGTGTGTACGTGCTTGTGTGTGTATATGTGTGTTTGTGACCGTGCGCTCGGTCATTCATTCGTGCGTGTTTGTGTGTACCTACATGAATATGTGTGCATACGTTTAGAAAAGTAAACTTGTCGTGGCAATGGGAGCGGGGACCAGGGCCCGTATCCAGAACGTCGATTTATCTTTTTAACACTCGATTTATTCCTTAACCCCGGGTTATCTTGACTTCGGGTTAAATTTTCCTATGCATGACGGCGATTTAGCCCTAACCTCGCGTCAAAGCAGAGGGTTAAACTATCCTCCCGATGTCGGCAAGATAAATAGATAACCCGGGGTTATCTTCGACTGAGCAAGTATTGGCTCTTTTAATCAGATGCGCATGCGTTTATGTGTGCGGCGCGCGTTGTGAGTGTGTGTGTAGAAAACGTGTTATGACTCTAATCCAGTCGCGATTCAAGGGCCTGATGTGAAGAATTTCCTCTCACTGCTTTGCCTGTCTCTGTGCAGTGAGCAAATGACCTTGGTCCGTATCCAGCTTCACTGGGAAGGTAAATCGGTCAGATAAGGTACGCTCGTCAGAGGATCCTAGGTTGAGCTTTGCTATATATACTGGTTTCCAGCCAAGGGAGAGCGGAACATACAGTTGGAATCGTCTGAGTTGACCGAGACCAAGATTTAGCAAACCCCGCGTTATTTTCGCTTCGTGGATGGGGATTGAACCTAGCGCCTATCCTCGCAATAGCTAACCCGGGTTTAGCGATAAATCGGGGTTAAAATAACTCGCCGTTCTGGATTCGGGCCCAGAACGATTTGGCTACATCTATCCTCCTTACACTACGCATTTCCTTTTACACAGTTACTCTCTTTCCTTGATACACTGTCTCCATTGTATGCCTGACAATCGCATTTATCATTTCTTCTCTGTACAAGGTGACTGCCATTTTTACTTATCATTGCCTTCTAGTTTCTCTCCAGTAAACATTTTTCAATCCTCAGTAAGCCTGACTCCTCTTTTAGCTCCGCCTTTATCTGATTCCCCTTGTTCTCGTTCCACTTCTTGTTGTGTATACTTGTCTTTACTCTCTCCCTCTCCCTCTCCCTCTCCCTCTCTCTCTCTCTCTCTCTCTCTCTCTCTCTCTCTCTCTCTCTCTGTGTGTCTCTGCTCGTCTGTCTGCCTTGCCTGTCTTTCTGTTTTGGTCCTGTCCAGTCTGTCTGTCTGTCGTCTGTCTGTTGGTCGTTGTATGTCCTGTCTGTCTGTCTGTCCTGTCTGTCTGTCTGTCTGTCTGTCTGTCATGTCTGTCTGTCTGTCTGTCTGTCTGTCTGTCTGTCTGTCTGTCTGTCTGTCTGTCTGTCTGTCTGTCTTATGTATCTCATAACTCATACTCTCCACTACTGCTTTTACTTCTTGAACTCTTTACTTCAACCCTACATTCTCACCTATTCCCATTTCTTAAAACATAGAAATATGAAGGGAAAATTCCCTCGCCACCCACCTCACCCTCACCCCCACCCTCACCTTTTTGTTCGTTGCCTTTTCTCTCTCTACCATCTTCTTACTCATTATTTCCCCGGCTATTTCCGGTCATTTTTCTGTCCTCCAACATCCAAGAGCCCTGCATGTTCCAATTGTCTAATTGTGTAAATATGGAACATTCAGAATCCACACTAAAATGCCTGACGACCTACAGAAGGACTTTACCAAATACAGAGGGAAGGAAGAAGGGAAGGAGAGAGAGAGAGAGAGAGAGAGAGAGAGAGAGAGAGAGAGAGAGAGAGAGAGAACGAACGAACGAACGAACGAAAAGTTTATTTGATCAGGCCACCGGCCCATTTCAATGGAGTTTACAGTATCTCGTAGCACAATTATATTACAATTTCAAATCAATTACAGTCCCGAGACAGTGTTATCTGAGGTTGTTAAAGACGAAGTCGTGATGATGGTTACCGTCTGGAAGGTTATGTATAATGCAGGAACCAGCAAGAAGGAAAAAGGGTCAGAGAGAGAGAGAGAGAGAGAGAGAGAGATGCGAGAAGAGAGAGCAGAGCGAGAGCGAGAGAGAGCGAGCGAGAGAGCGAGAGCGCAGAGAGAAGCGAGCGAGCGAGAGAGAAGGAGCGAGTAGGAGAGAGAGGCGAGAGGAGCGAGAGAGAGGAGGAGGAGAGGAGAGAGAGCGAGAGAGCGAGAGAGAGAGAGAGAAGAGAGAGGAGCGAGAGAGGAGAGAGAGCGAGAGAGAGAGAGCGAGACGAAGCGAGCAGCGAGGAGAGGAGAGAGAGGAGCGAGAGAGAGAGAGAGAGAGAGAGAGAGGAGAGCGAGAGGCAGCGAGGAGAGAGAGAGAGAGCGAAAGCGAGAGAGAGAGAGAGAGACGAGGAGCGAGACGAAGACCGAGAGAGAGAGGGAGAGAGAGGACGAGAGAATGAGATTGAGAGAGAGAGAGAGAGAGAGAGAGAGAGCGAGAGAGCGAGAGAGAGTGAGCGCGAGAGAGAGCGAGCGAGCGAGCGAGAGCGAGAGAGAGAGAGAGAGAGAGAGAGAGAGAGAGAGAGAGAATTAGAAAAAGAGAGGAATGGCGTGAGAAATGGGCAGGACAGCAGACAGGGGCTACAGGGAAAGGGGGGAGATGGATGAGGACTGCAGCCCATGCAGAAAGACCAAACGCCACCGCCACCCAGGGACGAGGGGTGGAGATTGAGGGATTAGGGGTGGGGTTGGGAGAGGGGGGGGGGGGAGGGGGGGGGGGGAAGTGGAGCAAACCGAGGAAGCAGAATGTAGGTTGGCGATGGTGATAGTTTTACTGTTAACGAAAGACTCTCATCTATACTTAAGTGCCCTTTCATTGGCCATTGAGTGGATTGCTTTGAGCTAGAAGGCAATGAAACTGCATCTTCTCTGTCGACTTTGGCTGTTAACAGAATTATGTGTACATTTCAAAAAGCATGTTTAATGCCCTTTTTCAGCTCATACCTATTCAAACAAGACAAAAAAACATCAACCACAGTACATACCACAACACTTTTAGTATATGTTAAAAGTCATCAGATGATGCAATAATATGAAAATCTTCCTTAAAGTCATCAGAGGGGCTCGATTTGATAGGTCTGGTCATGTTAGTCTGGCGTATGTTACTTTCTTTTCAAAAAGCAAAGCATTGATACTTTGTCTTCGTGCCCTGTGATCTTCTTGTAAAGAATTATGCCGTTGCCAACATTTAAAAAATGCAACTGAGGATTATTCTGAAGGAATCACACGCTATCTACTGGAAAACTTCAAGGTTTACCGTCTGAGCATTGACATCCCTTGAGTCAAGAAACTGCGAGACGTACAGGGTGGGAGGGCCAGAATTATCCACGAGTGATGGGGATGGGGTCTGGGGGACGGAGAAAAGGTATGGTGTGGGTGTGGGTGGGTGGGTTAGGGCAAAGAGGGGGGATGGGATGGGAGGCTGATAGAGGGGATGTAGAATGGAAAGCTGGAAATAGGTAGGCATGAGTCGAGTGGAGATGCATGTAAATTCGGTTCAGGGCAGTGACTCCTCCATTTATCACTCCATCCTAAAGCCTCCCTGCATGGGCTGCTGCGGGAGGAGGTGCTGGAAATGAGGGAGTAGAGGGGGGGATGTCACGTGACGCCATATCCGATGCCAGACACTCTGCAGCGTTTCCCACCTGCAACCCTTTCATCTCGCCGACAGCCCGTGGTTAAGGCGCCGTCCGCTTCCTGGGGGTCTTGCAGGAGGTTCTACAGCGGTCCTTGAGATGTTCCCTTGTGTGTGTGTGTGTGTGTGTGTGTGTGTGTGTGTGTGTGTGTGTGTGTGTGTGTGTTTACAGAGGGTGTCACAGGGACTCCTACATGCGGTTTGGCAGGGGTCATACAGGGGTCTTGTAGGGGGTCACACAGGGGGGGTCTTGTAGGGGGTCACACATGGGGGTCACATATGGGGGTCTCACAGGGGGGTCTTGTAGGGGGTTTCTTACAAATCTCTTTGTGTGTGTGTGTGTGTGTGTGTGTGTGTGTGTGTGTGTGTGTTTGTTTTTTGTGTATGTTTTTAATGTGTGTGTTTGCATGTATGAATATGTGTGTGTGTGTGTGTGTGTGTGTGTGTTTGTGTGTGTATGAAACACAGATTTCTACAGTATATTCTATAGAGGTCCGTGCTGAAGGTCCTACGGAAATGCTGCAAGACACTTACTGGAGGTGCAAAAGGAGGAACTAAATTGGCTGGGTGTTTTCTTACAGGGATTTGCCTTCTAATGGTCTCTGTGCGCAACTGCAGTGTGGGAAATGAACTGCAAAAGTTTTTGATTGGTTTCGGATACAAGAGGAGGAGGGGGAGAAGGAGGAGGAGTGGAAGGAGGAGGAGGAGCGAGAAGGAGGAGGAGGAGGAGGAGGAGGAGGAGGAGGAGGAGGAGGAGGAGGAGGAGGAGGAGGAGGAGGAGGAGGAGGAGGAGGAGGAGGAGGAGGAAGAGGAGGAGGAGGAGGAGGAGGAGGAGGATTAGGAGGAGGAGGAGGAAGAGGAGGAGGAGGAGGAGGAGGAATGAAGACTGGAATGAGCTAGGCACCATTCACTTCTCCAGATATGCAGTCTTCTTCAAACATAACCCGCCTTCACTGATGAGGAAAAGGCATAGGTGGTTGAGAAGGGACGCAACTCCTGATAACCCTGGAGGTCAGTGCTGCTGGTCGCAAGTGAATGGTGAAAAAGAGGGACTTCGTCGCTTCTGACGTCAGCTGGAAGAAGGGCATCGCAAGCTGCTGCTGGGTGACGTCATTTCAGTAGAAGACCACATTCTGACACGGGATTGTGGGAATGAAGTCAGCCAAGGACAACTCGCCTGGCTCCTGTGTTTGTCTAACTCAATATTTTTCGCGGCCTCATGTCCTACAGCCAACGAAGGAACACTGAGTGCGATCTCTGAGGAATGTAAAAAACTGGATCCCCTCTTTTGAATGGCGCATTTCTCACTTAATCGCTTGCAAATGCTTCCAATTTTCTAGATTCATTCTCCGAGGGCATTTTTAGATTCAAGGTTTTGGAAAATCAATTCTTTTTGGTCTTGTCGCCGGGAATGGTAACTCGGCAAAGAAATTTCCTTTCAGTCGGCAAAATGTTTTTCAGGTGTGCTTTAGTTCGTAATTGCAGCTGTATGCACTTGTGAGCTATTTGCTAAGGACACAGAAAAGAAAGGTGGGTGGGTGGGTGAGGGGTAAAGAGAGAGAGAGAGAGAGAGAGAGAGAGAGAGAGAGAGAGAGAGGGGGGGGGAGGGAGGGACGGAAGGAGGGAGGGAGAGGGACGTACACACACACTCGCAAAGAGAGAGAGACGAACGGAGGAATTGATGGACAGGTTGTCGAACAGATGGAGAATGGACAAACCGGGAGGCAGGCAGACAGTGTAGACTTGGTAAGTTGATGCAGGAAGGGAGGAGGGTTGGGGTTGAGGACTGGAAAGGAGTAGCTAGGTTCTAGTCAAAGGGACATAACATTACTGGCGAGAGCTCTCGTGTTTGGAAAGTACAGATATTTTTGGTACGAGTCATGGCGGTTGTCAGACCGTGAAAATCAAGAACAGGCCGAGCTTCCTGTCTGCTGGCAGAGCGTGCCAGATTGGCCACCTGAACTGGCCAGTGAGGCCATTTGAAATGGCCAGTATGGCCACCTGATCTGGCCAGTATGGCCACCTGACCTGGAGACGGTGGAGTTCCTAAGAGTTCATGAGTTGCAGAGTTCCGGTCTGGACGTCTGCCTGACGCTGATGTCACCATGGTGACACCAACCTCGCTGCCTGGAGCGTCGGTCTGATGAGGGCAGTTGTGCCATGATGACCGCGGCGGAAATGGCCGTGTCATTACAGACGAGTGCCCGTAATTAACACAGAGCCGTGGCCTCCAGAAAACGATACAGGAAATTGTCGTACGCTGTGGCGATAGTGACTGATCATTAACTGCCGCTACTGGATGTCGCAGATCACGGGAGAGAAAGAGAGAAACTCGGTGAGCAGACATCATCCACGCATCATCAGACTGAGGCCGCAGCATTGGAGAATAGGGTGGGTGGGTGGGGTGGGGTGGGTGGGTGGGTGGGAGAGAGAAATACAAACTGTGAGGAAATGAGTGCATAAGTATGTGTGGTGAAGAATGTGTCTTTGTCTTCATGTGGTCGTGAATGCTGTAGGAGCCATAGGTGCATGTGTGTGTGTGTGCGTGTGTATGTGTGTGTGTGTGTGTGTGTGTGTGTGTGTGTGTGTGTGTGCGTGTGCGTGTGTGCGTGTGTGTGTGTGTGTGCGCATGTGTGTGTGTGTGTGTTTGTGTGTGCGTGCGTGTGGTGTGTGTGCATGTGCGTGGTGTGCGTGTATGTGTGTGCGTGTGTGCGTATGTGCGTATGTGTTTGTCCTTGCGTGTGCGCGCATGTGTGTAGGCATGCGTGTGTATACGTGCGTGTGTGTGTGTGTGTGTTTGTGTGTGTGCGCGTGCGTGTGTATGTTTTTGTGTGTGTGTTTGTATGTGTGTATGTGAATGTGTGCTTTTGTGTGTGTCTGTGTGTTTGTGTGTGTGTCTGTGAGTGAGTGTGCGTTCGTGGGTGTGCGTGTGCATACGCTCGTATATCGCATGCGTGTTAATGCGCGCGCGCGTGCGCGTGTATTATCCACATATGCACGCGAGTCCAAGCCTGCATAACTCTAATACATGTATATGTACCCGTTGGTGCGTAAGTGTGTATATACGAATCTATGTTGCATGCATGCCGGTGTAGACATTAGTTTCTGCGTGCATGGTACATGTTCACGTTGAGTGTGGTAGTGAATGCGAGTGTGCGTGCATGTGAGCGTTTGGCGTCCATGTGTATGTCTATATGTGGATGCATAAGTATGCAATTTCACACCGGCAGAGAAATTTCGGTGAGCACGAGTTGCACGACACTGAGGCACGCGCGACACGTGCAGCACGCTCCCTGTCGTCGACCCTGCCTCATGAGGTCACACGCTAACGTCTTCGAGGCAGCATAGCGCAGTAGTCAGAGATAGATGGTCTTGTTCCAGGAAAGGATCACACAGTGGACAGCGTAAGGCAACACCAGAGAAAATAAAAGCCTACGCAGAATGTGTGGTTTCTGTCTGGCCCTTTTACACACCGGACAACGTCGGGCAACACCAGAGACAATGAGAAGATATGGAGGAGAATGGCTTTGAGGAGGAAAGCACATGTGTATCGTACTCGGGAGAGCTATTTACCGAGGACAGCGCCAAATGCGTGGAGGCCTGGTGCAATATTTTTCCAAAATGAGATCTGTACGGCAATAACAGGCTGTGACTATAGGTCGGGCCGCCGCTGCGACTCATGAATACCCACAATGGGTAATGGCCCGGCAAGAGCCCGACTGCATTGTGTCAGCTCAGGCATGCAGGAGGGACATCGACCCAGACACAGCTAGACCCGGACTGCAAGCCTTGCTGGAAGCCTGTGTTTTGGGCTGGCACGGGGTTTGCACTCAGCCAGCACCGGGCATCCTTCAGGAATAGCAAGCCTCCTCTGAAACTTGTGCTCGTCAGGTCATCCCAGCTGGGGAATCTGACTTTGAACTCCGTAGAGGCGTCTGCATGCTTGTGAGTGTTGTAGTACCTGTGCAGTGTGTATGAGTGGTGTCCACACATGTCCGTATACTCGAAACTCAACCAAATTCTGGATTTTAAGGACGTTGGTTGCTTGGGGATGTTGTTCCTGGCTGAGCCACTGAGGTAAACCTCGGAGCTCGGGATTCCAGCAGGTTTGCCCAACCGCACGTTGAGCAGACGGTCCTGTTATTTTCGTTAACGACAGTGTGCATTTGGCCGCTCTGCTGTATGACCACAGTTTATTTTAAGACACTGAAGAATAGCTCCTCTCGCTTTTACAGAAGGTGATGTTTGTCGGAATCAGTACAGCATGTATAGCACTTCCCTACATCAGCTGGCTCCGTATTTCAGTGAGAGAACAAAGTGAACAGGCAAGGTATCTTTAAAGTGTGACCTCTTTGTCTCATATGTTTGTACGTTACGTTCTTCGCGGCCTTAATCAGGTTTAATCAACCATCTGAGAGATAAAAAAACCCTTCCTGAATTCTCTTGGTCGATACACCGTAGTTGACGTTACCCAACATTTACCTAAGAATCCAGGCCATTTCGGATAAAATTCTCTTTCGAAACGTACTGAAAGTTTTTCGAAGTTCAGCATTGATGGACGGAGCAAAATATTCCGTCGTGATGTACGTGCGTCCTCAGGAAAACGCAATTATCTTTCACAATGTGAAGACGACCTGTCTTGTCAATAGGAAAAAAAACAGCTTTCATCTGGCACCGTCATCACGATGGTTCATGTGGCCTGGAGATGTGTGTGTGTGTTGAGCATCTTGGCCTACTTGAGTTGAAAGGACAGATCGACGGCAGCAGTTCCATTAGAAAGGAAATTTAGGACTCCTGCATTGCTCCCTACGTTGCCAATAACGAGACCAAATTTAATTTCGATGCTTCGCAGGAAGCAACACTAGCGCTTATGCGAAAGCGTTTCTATCGATTTTTTTGCACGAGGCAGTAATTACGGAGGCTATTGGCTGGAGAAGGTAAACTGTCGATAGCAACGTATCCACAGATAAAAAAGGGGGCGAAGTTGATGTTGACGTCGATTGCGAGTTTTCTTCATTCCCAAGACAGGAAGAGGAGGAGAAGGAAGAGGTGGAGTTGAAGGAGGAGGTAGTGGAGGAGGAGGAGGAGAAGGAGGAGGAGGAGGAGGAGGAGGAGGAGGAGGAGGAGGAGGAGGAGGAGGAGGAGGAGGAGGAGGAGGAGGAGGAGGAGGAGGAGGAGGAAGTGGAGGAGGAGGAAGTGAAGGAGGAGGAAGTGAAGGAGGAGGAAGTGGAGGAGGAGGAAGTGAAGGAGGAGGAGGCGGAGAAGGAGGAGGCGGAGGTGGTGGTGGAGGAGGAGGAGGTGGAGGAGGAGGAGGTGGTGGAGGAGACGAGGAGGTGGTGGTGGAGGAGGAGGAGGTGGAGGAGGAGGAGGAGGTGGAGGAGAAGAAGGAGGTGAAGGTGGAGGAGGAGGAGGTGGAGGTGGATGAGGAGGAGGAGGAAGAAGAGGAGGAGGAGGTGGAGGAGGAGGAGGAGGAGGAGGAGGAGGAGGAGGAGGAGGAGGAGGAGGAGGAGGAGGAGGAGGAGGAGGAGGAGGAGGAGGAGGACGACGACGACGAGGACGAGAACGACGACAGAGGAGGAGGAGGAGGAGGAGGAGGAGGACGACGACGACGACGACGAAGAGGAGGAGGACGAGGACGACGACGAAGACGAGGAGGACGAGGACGACGACGAAGAGGAGGAGGACGAGGACGACGACGAAGAGGAGGAGGACGAGGACGACGACGAAGACGAGGAGGACGAGGACGACGACGAAGAGAAGGAGGACGAGGACGACGACGAAGAGGAGGAGGTAGAGGACGACGACGAAGAGGAGGACGACGAGGACGACGACGAAGAGGAGGAGGACGAGGACGACGACAAAGAGGAGGACGAGGACGACGACGAAGAGGAGGAGGACGAGGACGACGACGAAGAGGAGGAGGAAGAGGACGACGACGAAGAGGAGGAGGAAGAGGACAACGACGAAGACGAGGAGGAAGAGGACGACGACGAAGACAAGGAAGAAGAGGACGACGACGAACAGGAAGAGGAAGAGGACGACGACGAAGAGGAGGAGGAAGAGGACGACGACGAAGAGGAGGACGAAGAGGAGGACGAAGAGGAGGAAGAAGAGGACGACGAAGAGGAGGACGACGAGGAGGACGACGAGGACGACGAGGAGGACGACGAGGAGGACGACGAGGAGGACGATATAGAAAATAAAGAGGAGGAGGACGATGAAGAAAATGAAGAGGAGGAGGACGATGAAGAAAATGAAGAGGAGGAAGACGGCGACGACAACAATGATGCTGCTGATGATGTAAAAGTTATATGCGAAGGACAATAATATTAGAGGTCGCTAGCGTCATTACAAAACATTGATGAGCGCTATGAGAGATGAGAACAAATAGCTGCTTTGTCAACCACCGTCTGGCCGCTGCAGGAAATAAGGGACGTCGCACGTTGGAAAGACAAAACAGGAGAGGGCAAGTCCTGGAAAGAACGTGCATCTCAACCACGTCTCGTCACTGTAGCAGTTGAGTTGTTATGAAAGCATACGGTTGCCCTATGAATTAATCCTTTTCTCAAGTTACGCATCATGCACTTACCAACTAATGAAAGATTATTTTTGAAAAAATCAGTCAGACGACATAGTTCCCATCTGCTCTGATGTGGAGACTTCTTGTCGAACGAAGTCTTGAATGTCAGGAGGTACACATGATCCAGTGGACTTTTGATTCGTCTCAGAAGAGCCAATGCTGTCTGACTTGGATTGTCAGTTGCGTAGGCGTGGACGTGAGTGCATCCGCTGTGTACCAGAAGAAGCTTTGTGAGAAAAACAAACTCGAGCACCCGCTACAGCCTGTTCTGCTGCCGCCCACGGAGTCAGGACGTGCAAGATGGCTCGGCAGATTAAAAAAAGAAAGATCTGTCAAGCAACTCAGTGCCCTTCTTGTTTGATGATATACTGCGTGAAATGAGTAGACCTTTGTTTGGCTTTACGTTTGACTTACAGTGACTGAGGACTAGGCCTTTGGTACAGTGATGCTCTTTCTCCCCCCAGACGTTAGACGTCCCACAGTGGCAGCTCACACTCGCGTGAAGACGTCATGCACTGAGCTATAAGGTTTGGCGTCATAGATAGAATGCTAAGGAATGACGACATACCCTGAACCTCACAACGTGACGTCATACTTCGTGGGTTACGTCATGATATTATGCAGAGCCTCTCGAGCCGAGGACACACACAGGAGAGCATTGCATAGGGTCGGAGAAAGCACAATTTTGCCACGAATAGGCTGGTGTCAACATGTGTCAACATGATGAAAGCAAAAGTAAAGGCAATCAATTGTTGACATGTGTTGACACCGGCTTTTGCCCTCGCAAAACCTCGCGTCTATACAACGCGGCCCTGCACCTCATCGGCCTCAGTCAAGTCCCATGAACTTGACGGCCTGACGTCACAATTTGTCCTCTCAGGCTGAGATCACACACACAGCCTCATCGGTGGACTACTCGGCTTCATCAAGGAAGAATGCATTAAATCTGACTAGTAAACCCAACCAGCATGAGCTATTGCCTTCCTCGGTTTTTCACAGAGTTGACCTTGGCTACTGAGTTCGGCCTCTCCGTGTGAAATTTCAGGTGTGTTGAGGGGAGATAGTCTAATTCTAGCTTGCTTTCCGGGCGTAGCAAGATAGCGTGCACTACGTTTAGCAGTGCACTGGTTCACCCAGCTGCGGAAGTGTCTTAGAGATGATACAGGGCAATTATGCAGGCGATGCTGAAGGGCAGTCTCACCCTAGTGCAGCAACGAGACAAGGGCACAGCGTGCGTCTGGAGTCCCTGGGTGGGAAGCGTGATTCGAGACAACAGGTGGAACACAGGCCAGAGTCGCTCGATGCCCCCTCCACCAGCTGGAAACCCTGGCTGCAGAGCTTTCGGGACCTGTTCCCGTAGTTCAGCCAGGGGCAGCTCCAAGCAGCCAGAGAGGCTGCCGAGCGAGATCGGGACAGGGTCAGTTCATTCGGATCCAATTGTGCGTTCTAACTACCCTGGAAGACCGAGCCCAAGCCACGAGCCACGACAAACTAGTGGCAAAATTCCGCATGCATCCCCAATGAACATCACAGCACGCATCTACCAATCAAACAGAAAATATCACCTCCCGATCCTTACTAACCTTTTGTAAGCGTCCAAGTTTAGCAATGTCGTGAAAGAAATTTGCAAAGGAATAGCCGGAGCCAACACGTTTACGTGATAAAGTATGTGAAAAGGCAGCCAAATGTTCACACACGTCGACACCGGCCTAGCCCTCGCAAGTCCTCGCGTCTATGCAACGCGGCCCAAGGGAAAGTCGCTGGAACAGTTTTTCAGAAAACGCGCAGCAAAGCTGACAGGGAGCTACGTCAAGTATGTGTTTCTATATGTTTGCGCAAAAGTTAAATTTTATTCATCATATGTGCTGGAAATTTGATGATTTCTCGGGAATTTGTATTAAAAACTAAATAGATCTGTGGTTGAAAAATCTCATTTGGTCTTTTTTCCGTTCTTTAACCATATTTTCATCTGGAGGCTCACGTTTCTTGCCTCTCGCAAGATCTTATGAAGCGTTAAATCTTGCCAGAGGCTCCTAAAAAAATGACGTCAATCACAAAGTGTGTTGTGTCATTGACTACAGAATTCTTCGTCACTACCTCTTTCTTCCCCCGCCAACCATTCCCTACCACCCGCCCACCCCCCTTCCCCCGTCACAACACTCTTCTAAAAGAACCTTTCTGATCCTGGCTATTCTTACGAGGGCCTAAAACTGCATGGATCGAGATAACATCATACAGGCCTTTGACTGTAATTGTAACAGTGTGTGTGGTCTTGGGACATCCGCAAATTTCAGCCTGGGCTAACTGCTGTTGTCGCGGATCACGCTTACGGACGATGTTGTTGTTCCTGCTGCTGCTGCTGCTGCTGTTGCTACCGAAGGCTGCGACATCGACTCTCGATAGCGGATGCTTCGTTGTTCAGGGTTGCTGAGGCAAGGCAGACAAGCAGGCTTGGTGGTGCGGTGGAGCGTGATGGAGGAGGAGATTAGACAGGCAAACCGTGGAAGGGAGGGACGGCGTTGGTGATAATATATAAGCGTAGTGGATGAAGGGGGAAAAAAGGGGATTGGGGAAGGGTGGAGATATTGGGACGGCACGGGAAGGGGAGAGATGTATTAGGTTCAGATGAGGAAAGAAAAAAAGGAGATTGATATTGAGATGGGGTGCGTGTTAGGGTTAGAGGCTCTGGATGAGGTGAGGAAGGTTTTTTCCCCTCCCCGAGAAAATCTGGATTGTGTTCCTCTGTTCCTGGCTCCTTCTGTATAGGCGCCTTGCGCGTCACAACCCCTCACTTCCTATCAGGCTCTGCTTTCCCGAGTGACCTTCCCTGAGCGCAAAGCGTCACAGTTTTCTCTATTTTTCTCTTTTCCGGCAGCAGTGTGGATGATCTCCTCCCGTATATATGAGAGTGATCAGCCCATGCACATGACAAGGATCTTCCTCTGTAGATAAGTGGTCTCTCTTTGCGAGAGTGATTCGATCCTGCAGTGAGAGTCAACTGTCCTTGAACATAAGAGTGACCGCCCACGCGTGTGAGAGTGATCTGCTCTTGTAACATGACAGTGATCTACCCTTGTTCATGAAAGTACCTAACATTCATAAGAGTGATCTACCCTTGCCTGTGAGAGTGATCTGCCCTTGAATGTGAGAGTAAACTGCCCTTGACTGCGAGAATAATCTACCCTTGAATGCGAATAATCTGTCTCTGTGCTCGAGTAATCTACCCTTGTATGTAGGAGTTATTTGCCACTGAATGTGAGAAATTGTTTTCCCTATGAGTGAGGATCATCCCTTGCGAATGCCCATTTGACTGATAGTGCTGCTAATGTGACATATTGTGTTGGGTTATCAGCAGACTGCCTATTTTTGTTAATTGGTCCTTTTGTTTCCGGAAAGAGTCCCCCGTTTAGTTCATCTCATCCCCCACCCTCATCTTATCACCACCAGTTCCACACCCTTTGCCCCATCCACTCCACCCTCCCCATCCACTCCATCCTTCCCATCCCCCAATCATTTCGCCCTCTCCTCCCCACTTCCCACCAATTCCCCACCCTCCTCCGCATCCCCCATCCCCAACCCATTCCACCCCCCTTCTCTCCGTCCCTCACTCCCAAGATCTTTCAGCTCCACGTATTTTCTTACTCTTGAGAACCCTCTGTCAAGGAGGCGACTGTGCCGTCGTTCAGTCCTTGCTGCCTTTGCTCTGGTTGGAGCCAGTCTTTCATGGCACAGCTTATCAACACGTGTCTCCCATTATGGAAGCCCCTTCGTGGCTGCCTGTGTGTGGGCACGTGTTCTTGCTCCTTGAGTTGTTAATCAGACAACTCACCCGTCTTCTTGCTAAGCTCAGCAACACAGTGGTCGGAACCATATGGTTAACAGGCGCTACTAGCCACATCGTGTAGATAATCACTGTCGCTAATCTCAGCTAACCTAGTTATCAATGTCTGTGGGTAACTTTTATCGACATTACAACAAGGCCAAGAATAAACGTTTAAAAGCTTTTTTGCTACTATGCAATGAAATCAGAGATTACAACAGTTATTGTGCTTGATTTTCATTGCGATTTCCCACCAAATGTTAGTGCTCAAACTGCACACCTTTATCCACTTGTCTCGGGGCCTCACTAATTACCATTCCAATATCATTCAACTCCCCGACAAGCACACAAGCACGCAACCACGTTACAGATAAATATACTGCAGTTATCTTTTCTGTTTTCCCCCACATCCTTCACAGGTTCCTAGAGGAAGAATGTGGTTGCGCTCTACTCTGATGGTTGAGTGGGTGCTGGACAGACAGCTCAAGTGGCTTGGTTACCAGGAGGTCAGATTTTGAGTGGCTTGTGCACTCTTAGGTCGAATATTAGATGGTGGCCTTGTGCACTCTTAGGGCGAACATAAGGAGTTGAGCTTGAGCAAACATATGAGGCGTCTGCAAATCTGAGTGCACCACTGTGAATGCAGATGAGTGTTTTTGAAAACGTGTGCAGAGTTAATGAAGCGGAGTGTTGTTGAGATTTCGTGTGAGAGGATGGTTTGAGATACTCTCGCGACACACACTTGTTTGTGCATTTCGGTGTGTGCATGCTAGATGGTGTTTGTGTATGTGTATGTGTGTGTCTGTCTGTGCGTGTGTATGTGTGTGTGTTTTTAAGTGTGTGTGTGCATGTGAGTGTGTGTGTATGTGAGTGAGTTAGTGTGTGCGTGTGTGCGTGTGTGTGTATGTTTGCGAAAATATGTGCGTGCATGCATGTATATGGTGCGTGGACCGTGGGTATGTGTGTGTGTGTTTAAGCATAAGTGTGCGTGTACATACATGTGTGCGTTTGTGTGCACGCTTGTATATGCATGGGTGCAAGTACGTTGTAAGTATGCATATGTATGTGTGCATGTGTATATGTGTGTATTTGCGCGCGCGCACACATGGCGTGATAGTGTGTGCGTGCGCGCAAGCGTTGATGTGCGTGTGTGTGTGTGTGTGTGTGTGTGTGTGTGTGTGTGTGTGTGTGTGTGTGTGTGTGTGTGTGTGTGTGTAAACGTGTGTGCTTGTTTATGCGTGGGTGTATAAGTGAAGAAAAGAGCGGCAAGAAAAAAATAGGGTACTCAAATAACAAGGGCAACACTGCAGGCAGAGCACGGACCGACACAAGAGATAGAAAGAAAGATAAAAGAGAGTAAGAAGAAGGAAAAAGATGACGCAGTGAGAGGAAGAGCGCGCTGCAGGCAGGCGGCAGAGGTCGAGGTGTCACGTGACTTTCGACAACACGGAGCGACACGGGGGAGCAAAAAGTCGTGCGCGATATGCTTGGCAAGGCGTGTTGTGTGTTTGAGTGTTCCTCTCCATCCCGACCTGTGTTTGTCAGAGATGCACACGATAGTCCTCAAGTCGCACCCTTCTGGTTTACTTAGGGGGAGCGACTTTCGGTGCGGGTTAAAAATGTGTGTTTGGAAATCCGATAGGATGTAGGTTGAGGGAAAATGGCAGACTCGTCATAAACTGTCAGCCAACGCAATCTCTGAGAGAGAAACCACACGCGCACGGACGTGCAATGGCTGTACGAAACCGTTTCTCTTGGAGTCGAGTACTGGGGTTATCACAGTGCTGGAAATAGAGTGCTCTCCAATTACGCTGTGTTCCAATGATGCACATGTTTTCGAAGAGAAAGACGATGGAACATTCTGTTGAATAACAAGATTTTTTGTGAAGCGTTTACAGTATGGATGTCTTAATGTTACATCACGAAAGGGACAGACAGGAAAAGAATTCTACCGTATCAGTATGTATGCTTGACTTATTGCTATAAACGATGAAATAAATCGTAACCACTTTTTAATGTAAATAAGAAAACTTGAATAAGAAGTGTGGTGCATTTCATTCATGATGTATAGCTATAAGTTTCATGAGAGATATTTTACCACGTCTAGTGAACCGTTGGCCTTCAGTTTGAAAACAAAAACAAACTACTGGATGATTATTTTCACCTGAACTAGGGTAAACAATGAAAGGGGAGAGATTCAACCTTACGGTCGTATTTTGTCTATGCACTATGGAGCTTGTGTCAGTTGCACGAAACGGAAATACCAAGCTTTATTATTCTAATTTATCGGCACAGCAGAAAACTGATACTAGAAGCCTTGAGCTGACACAGGAAAAACACCTGCACGGATGGCAAACTACATCATTTACATGAGAAGGAGAGCGAGTTAGCGAGCGAGCAAGAGAGAGAGAGAGAGAGGGGGGTGGGGTGTATGTGGACAAGATGTCAGTCATTTCACACTTCGATAACTGGCAACGAGGTACTGATGTGAGACATACTGCCAGAGCGAGAACATACATACAAGCCTGGCGTGTGGTCTGTCTTCTGGTCTGCCTGCCTGGCCCCGCATGATTTCCACACTTCCGATGGTAAAACATCGTCTGACGTCTATTGTGTCATGACGCTCTACACATTTTTCTGCGGTTCTGTGTGGTATTCAAAATACAGTCTTCGGGTCTGGGTACTGATTTGGTGTCGTAATCTTTGGTTTGTTTTCATTTCTGTTTTAATACTGTGGCATCCTCCTTCCACGTTTCTCTTCTTCGTCATACCTGTCTGTCTCGTAGAACAGTGCCCTTTGTTCTTCAAGCTGTCAGCAACGAGCACGGACAGTCGTATTTTAACCTTGGCCTTGCAAAGAGTGTACAGAGGTCGTGTCAAGTTCAGCCATTGTGGGGCCAGCACTTCGACAGGAAGTATTCGCCTCAGCGCCACCTAGTGTCACAACAGTCCACGAATTCCGGGTGATTGAACTATGTTTGTCATGCACAGATGAGCATCGGCAACCTTTCTGTCACACCATCGCTCTCACACTGAACCCTTTCCCTGGGGTTTTGCTCTCTCTCCCTCTCTCTCTCTCTCTCTCTCTCTCTCTCTCTCTCTCTCTCTCTCTCTCTCTCTCTGTTCGTTCTCTTAGGGTTCCTTCATGGCGACACGACTTGAAAACAAACCCTAGTTGAATAATTAAAAAACCGTGAGTCGCTACCGATCCGTACCCAATCAATAATTGTACTCGACAGATGAGATCTGCCCATCCTGATGCACCACATCAAGCGAGGTGTCAAGTTGAATGGCTGCAGCAGCCGGAAATCCCTGTCCAGATGGCGTGGGGGCACGAGGTCATGCTTCCCTTCTTCTGGGATTGACCACGCCACTGGCTATGGCGGTGTCTGTTGCAGTAGACACATGTTGGGAGTAAAATGACCAGAGAGAGTGGACGCAATGTCGGGGGGAGGGCGGGAGTGAGAGGATGAAAGAGAGAGAGAGAGAAAGAGAAAGAGAGGTCCAGTATGATGGACATGAAGATAGAAAAGTTTGTCACAGTATACACAGTTAGAGATATGCCTGTTAGAATAAACACAAATACAACGAGATGTCAGCACAGTGGACACCGCGTAATAGTTGTCCTGTGCATTGGACTAGATGTTTCCTACAGCGGAAGCAACGAGAGAGATGACCAATACGGTGGACACTAATACAGAGATGTCCATTACGCAAGACCCTGATATAGAGATGTCCAGCACAGTGGACACAGAGGGGAGACCACACAGAGGAGACCACACAGAGGGGACCACACGGAGGTGGAGCTTTCTGCCTGAGTGGAGACAGTACTTCCAGTCCTAATGGCTTGGCTGCTGCTGAAGAGCTCACGGCACAGATCTTGCTACGAATGCGCTGGATAGAGCCAGGGCGGACTGTAGAGCGACCAGTGAAAGACCCTGATCCAACTGCACAAAACAATTGGTTGTATCTCTATGAAAGGGAGACCATCCCTACGGACACGGAAGCACTGAGAAGGATGTTGAGTGCAACAGACACAAATACGGAGAGGAATGTCCTCCTCAGCTGACAAGTGTTACCAGAGAGCCCCAGAGAGACGGAAATCAGAGGCGAGGACGCAAGGCTCCGCGGCAATCGAGTTATGGCAGGGCTTTATTTGATCTGGCCAAATGGGTTTCCCAGGGGGGGCACTTTTCCGACGGCTGTTTTTCCCGTCCCTCCACAAGCAGTATGTGAGAAGCCGCCATATCTGCTGTCTGAACGTGGAAGCCACGGCGCCTTGCACGAAAGGGGGCGATGTTCGCACACGATGACAACGCCACTCACAAGCAGGTGGTGACAGAATGGGTCACTGTCAAACTGTGACACCGTTATCCACCGTCAAACACACCGTTATCCACCGTCAGACTGTGACATCAATGCTTACTAGCAAACCGCTACACAAATGCCCATCACAAATTTGTAGCTGCTAAGGACAGACTGTGAGGCAGGTTTTACTGAAAAGGAGCGACTGTTGCTTTGGTGTAAGAGCGCCCATCTCTGCCCCGTCCTTCCAGGCGGCGGTCAAAGGGTTAACAATTGTGTGGAATGAAGCAGTTCTGGTTGACTGCTGGGAACCCCAGTCATGATGGCTGGGTGGCGAAGGAAGTTTCATGAAGAGTAGAATATACAGAGTGAGTCAAACGTTTCGAAGATACGGTTTGCTTCCTGTCGACAACAAAAGGGCGTCTACGAAAATGGCGGATCGCAGCGCCCATTGGTTTTGACACAGCTGCAGTCTGCCCTTGTTGCCGCTGGGCTCTGCGTATCTTAGTTTGGACTGTGGTGTTATCGTTGGTGCTTCTGTCGTTTACATCGAAATCGACGGACTGTCACCCACAGCGTAGCCCATGCAATGAATGGTCTAGATGGATTCCCAGCGTACCACTGTAAACCTGTATATTTGTATTGTATGAATGCTTTCATGACGATGTCATAGTACTTCCCCCATATTTGTAATAGATGTATGATATTTTCAATGTGAAAATACACCCCCAAAAAACCATAGCAAAATGATCGAACAGAGGTTGTCTCTTTGTTAAGTATCGCCCCTGGCCTGAAGTGCCAGCTTGTGTCGCTGAGTGTCTATCGATCTTGGAGGTGAGATCCACTGACAGACACAATGTCTTCCCACACTGTGTGCCTGTAATTGCAATGAATCACTACGGATCGTTGTCCTTTCATCGCACACAATGACGGTAATGGGACGGGCAAAGCAGGTGGGGATGAAAGACCAGAGGTCACATGCAGGCCTGGACACAGCTGACTTTGACCCTGCCGAGAGAGTTCTCACTCAGGATGTTTCAGCTCTCTCCATGGCTGGTGGGACCGCTTCGTGATCTGATCATGCATGTGCACTCGCGCATGTGTCGTTGATGAAATACGTTCTTTTCCCCAGGTACTGGTACCTACTGTATTTCATCTGCATTGCTGCGAGACTGGGAGTGTGTCAGGGGATACGAACTTTGACCTCTCGATGAATAAAGTGTTCCTTTTTCAGGACAATAACTGAGAGGTTTATGCTGTTGGACGTTCGCCATGTGGTCGAGAGTTCGGTCTCCACCTGTGCTCTGAAACTGTTTCGGTCTTCCTCATGCAGGCTATTGGTTCTGCATTAGGAACCCTGCCGAGTCTGCTATACCCAGTTCGCTTGTGAGCACTGTGGTACTGTCTGGTACAGAAGCTGTTGAGCGTGAGGTCTCTAAAAACGTGTGTCGTTGAGTCAGTGTGCGAGCATATCATTCTTAGCATCTGTCAAGAATGAAATCAAAAAGATCTTGTCACACCCATACTAGGGATCGAATTGCAGAAACTCCATCTCGCATTTCGCCAAATTTCTAAAAGTTTGGAGCTACATTTACCCATCCAAAAGACAATGGTTTCTATTGAGTAGTAGAAGATATGTTAGCAGGTCGGATCAAGACCCGCACCAAAGTTGACTTTGGAATATTCATGTGTCTTTCTGCAGTTCTGTCTGTCTAGCCAATCTCACAAGACCTCATCAAGGGGGACCTCTCGATGCGGTGAGAGCTGAGAGAACTGTAGACTCGGGGATTTGTTGTTGCGTGGATCAAAGTTTGCTGGAAAGGTTGTCAGCCACGGACCCTGCCTGCCTCTCTAAGCAAACACGCCGGCAAAGGTTTGGCGTCCGTGCAGGCTGCAGCCAGACCATTGCCTAATCTCCTTGACAGTTGTAGCTCTCCTCTTATTTACTCACACCCTGGCAGTGGCAACGACTCCACCACAAAGTTTGCAGCAGCTGCCTCCCCCAAACAAACAGAGAAACCCCTAGAGCCTCTGGGAGAGAGGAGAAGAGAGGTGAGGAGAGGAGCCGAGCCTGGGGTTTGTTTGCGAGTCGTGACTCCCAGTTAGGCTGCTCGCGTCTAGTCAGATCTACATTAGAGCACGATGTTGCACCTGATAAGCTTTTCAAAGGAACCGCTCAGCGAACACGAAGTTTGGGCTATCGACAGCGAAAGAAGATGTAACATATGACACCGGAGGCATTTCTTTCGATGAGGAGAGGTCCCTCTTGACTACACACATAGAGATCGACCCACTCGTTTCCGACGTGGAACATCAGAGATTCCCTGGAGATAAAACGGAGTTCATCTTACTCTGGCCCTGCCAAAACTGCACGGCTCCACCGAGACAAATGAGTATCTATTGCTTGAAAGGAGCTCCCATTTACCGTGGAGTGTATCGAGCGATGCAAAAAATGTTGCCGAATGCTCGCTAGGGCGTCGCTTGTCAAAACTGCAAGACCCAGTAGGGTGGCATGGGATCAGAGGGGAAGAGATGGAGAAGAAAAAAAAAGTGGCCATCAGGAACGCCTCGTTTTCCCAACGTCCTCAGGGACAGACGTGGGATGGGGCAGGCGGAACTATGGTAGATGCAGGCATTGCCACAGCCTGATAGAGCAGACGCATCCATAGCCCCACATAGACACGTGTACCTCTAGAGACTGAGATGTATGGGCACCATCGGGGCCTATCTAAACTGTTTCATGCCTCATAACCTCCCTCCGCCGTGCAGGAATGGGCCGACTTCTACCGACAGAAGGAAGAAAGGGAGATCGCTCCGACAGAAGGAAGAAAGGGAGGTCGTTCCGACAGAGAAACTGAAGAGAGACGGGCAGGCTGGAGGAGCACGGCATTCTAATGCAATTTATTTGAAGCGTTTTTGATCGAGCTCAGTCAACAGAGTGCTAATAATATATGGGATGCAAGTGTTCATTGAGTTGAGGAGCCAGCATGCCTAGAGTTTGCTCTTGCAGTAGTAGCAGCAGCAGCAGCAGCAGCAGCAGCAACGTCGGTAGCAGAAGCAATGAATGAATGAACGAATGTAGTCTTACGGTCCATTAACCTTTGTAGGCTATGCAAGGCGATCGTTCACGAAAATCACGGGAGCTGGTTAGGGTATGAGCGAGTCAAGTTTCGACTTTCCCAGTTATTCGTCATTTGGGAATCGCGTAGGGAGACGCGGTGTGTCTATGTTCACCCCCAACCCACATGAGGACAGCAGTAGCAATAACAAGTAGAACAGCAGGTGCAAAAAATACGGCAAAAGCAAAAGCAAAACATTAACTTTCGCAAGGCCAGGACTCGGAAAAATGAAGAAAAGGACAAGTTAGTCGGAGGGTGGGGGGTGGAGAGGAAGACAACTCGGAGGAGAAGGGAGAAGGGAGGAGAAGGTGGAGGAGAAAGATGGAGGAAGAGGGGGAGAAAGGAGGAGGAAGAGGGGGAGAAAGGAGGAGGAAGAGAAGAAAGGAAGAGGATTGAGGAGGAGGAGAAAGGAGAAAAGAGGAGAGAAAGGAGAAAAGAGGAAGAAGGAGGAGGCGGAAGAAGAGGAGGAAGAGGAGGAGAGAAGAGGAGGGAGAAGGAGGAGGAGGGAGGAGGGCGGAGGGGGGGGGGGGGGGGGGGGGGAGGAGAGGGGCGGAGGAACGGAGCAGGAGGAAGAGAAGAACGAGGCCGAGGAGGAGGGGGAGACGAGGACGAGGAGGATGACGAAGGCGAGGTCGAGGACGATAACGAGGAGGAGGACGAGGACGAGGACGAGGAGGAGGACGAGGAGGAGGACGAGGAGGAGGACGGGGAGGAGGACGGGGAGGAGGACGAGGGGGAGGACGAGGGGGAGGACAGGGAGGAGGAGGGCGTCGGCGACGGCGGTTTGCCAAGAGGGGGTGGGATCTCAATTCAGGGCTGATGGAGAAGGATGACACCTGCAGATGAAAGTTGCAGTGTGGACCTGAGATCCGCACTGCACGGAACGCCACTCAGACTTCAATTTACCTCTCGTCTGATGGACGACGTCGTTGGCGTCTCCTTGGCCTGGCATATGACTGACGACCCCACACATGACATTTGCCTGGTGGAATCACTCTCTGTCCCCGGTAGTTCTATCCACTTCGTAACAAGGTGGTTGTGTACGGGTCTTCAGACCGTCTGGTGAGGAAAAGAGTCAGTGCAGGTTTACAGCGGGCAGATTGCCTGCTGCGCTAACACAATCAAAGAACGCCAGACCCGGATGTTCTTCCTCAGACCGGAGAAACCTGGCCTGGAGTGGCGCTTAATTCAAATTTAGTGCGGGTATAGAGTGCAAGTCGCCGTATCACTCTTTTGTGTGTGCGTGCGTGTGTGTGTGTGTGTGTGTGTGTGTGTGTGTGTGTGTGTGTGTGTGTGTGTGTGTGTGTGTGTTTATGTGTTTGTGTGTAGGTGTATGTTTGTGTGTGTATCTATGTGTGTATATGTGTGTGTATGTGTGTGTGTGTTTCTGAATGCTTGTGTTTGTATATATATATATATATATATATATATATATATATATGTGTGTGTGTGTGTGTGTGTGTGTGTGTGTGTGTGTGAGTCTGTGTAGTCTATGAGAGTGCACGTGTGTGTCTGCGTCTTTGTGACAGCAGTCTCTGTGTCTCTCTGTCTGTCTCTTTCTCTCTCCCAACCCCCGGCCCACCCATCATCCACATTTATTTACACGATGGACTGATGGCCTTTGCAATAAAGTTCGCGTCAGTTCAGGGGCGGGTTTCAAAATAGGTAGTCGATCTTGGTCGCAAGATCTTGCT
>JAWQFJ010025797.1:0-5000 GCA_034096865.1 Theodoxus fluviatilis | reverse complement strand
GTTGTTGTGAAGATGGATAGACTGATTCGAGGAGAAGTCGGCGAGGCAAAGAGGAAGGAACAGAAACAGTACGTCAGGGTAGAACCGCGTGGACAAAGACAGCCAGGATAGACAGGAAAAGCACCGATAGAGGCGAGCAGTAAAGATCAAAGGAAAAGAAGGAGGAGCAAAGGATAAAGAGCAGTAGGAGCAGGAGAGCAGGAGAGCAGGAGGAGCAGGAGGAGCAGGAGGAGCAGGAGCTCACCTCTCCGTGCGGAAGAGGCGTGGCGGAGGAAGGGAGAGGGCTTCTAAGAAAGATGGGATGAACGAACGAGGCTCTGCGGTCTAACACTTTGTAAGCTATGTAAAGGTATGTTCTAACTGGGCGAAGCTTCTGTCTTCTTCGCCTATGTTTTGACTGCACGACAGTGATTTTGGGGGTTCGCAAGTGTCCGAAGTTCGAAGCAGACTTCGGTTGTTGTGTTCTTCTAAGTCCGACGAATACTTCGTCGAAATAGGACGCAGTTGCGTCGTGATTGATAATGTAAGATCGCTCTTGCGTTTACGAGGCGCTAAGTCTACGCAGTACACTGAGCTACGTGATACTACTGCTGGTATCACGTAGCTCAACAAGGCCGTGACGTAGGCCTATTCGTATGCAACTGTCGCCGGACTCACGTTCGCGAAGTCCACTTCGGCTTTCGTTCAATCCGGGTACCACGGCCAAATAGAACACGCTTTAAGGCCATCAGTGGTTCAGATCACTCGTTTTAGTTGGAGTATGAGCAACTGGAGACAATCTCCACAACGATTAACCATTCCGAATCGCGTAGGGAGATGCAATCGTCTATTCTTGCCCCCTACTTTCAAAGAGTAGAAAAGCAAGATTAAGAACAAAACCGTATCTCGCCGCAATGGGAAAAGAAGGCTCAGTACTTTTAGACATAGACGGATGAAGTGCGGGAAAGCGTGGACCATAGGGAGCACGAGAGAGAGGGAGTGGAGGAGGTGCGAGATTTCCAGACTTCAGAACCAGGCCACTCGAACCGGGACGCTGACACATCGCTGCCTTCGTATCTCTGACACGTCTGCTTTTTTTACCCTGCCTAAATACCCAGTGCCTGACTTAGAACGAAGACCCCTTAATTGGCTGACATGGGTGAACTCAGACGTGCTGGGTGACGGGGCTTTCCTCTGCAGTCTGCAGCAGCAGCTGTCTCTCTGTCTCCAAGATTACCAGTGTCATGACACCCACAACTTTTTTCTCTCTCTCTCCGGCCTTATATATCGCTCTCTCTCTCTCTCTCTCTCTCTCTCTCTCTCTCTCATCCTCTCTCTCTCTCTCTCTCTTCTCTGTATGTGTGTGTGTGTGCGTGTGTGTGTGTGCGTGTGTGTGTGTGCGTTGTGTGCGTGTGTGTGTGTGTGTGTGCGTGTGTACAATCTGTTTGATTGACTTAGCTGTGTTTGTGTACATGTGTGTGTGTCTGTCCTACTGTCTCTCTGTCTGTTTGCCTGCCTGCCTGCCTGACTGCCTCCCTGACTGCCTATCTCACTGTCCGTCCGCCCGTCTGTCCGCCCGCCCGTCCGTTTGCCCGCTCTTCCGCCCGTCCGCCCGTCCGTCTGTCTGTCTGTGCCCCCACCCCACCACCCCCCTCTCTCTCTTTCTTGCTAATAGCATACAACAGAAATTTCAAGAACGATCCCTTCCGACGTAAATAAGATGGCTATCAAATGGCAGTCGCATTGTGGTGATGCTCGTGCACTCTGCAACCAGGCATTTTGACACTTGAGACGCTATTTGTGCTTCTGCTAGACAGGCAGCCTGATGTGTCTGGGACTCGCTTCCAGCCTCTCTCTTCTTTCCTCCTGACACGAGGCGTTCTACAAGGCAGGACTCCGTGCGCATGTCTGCATTCGTGAAGTGCCGACTGCAATCTCGCTGTCAACATCAGCAACGCGTTGCCACCAAGAGCGCTGGATGGGGAGAGAGAGAGGGGAAGGAGGGGGGGGGGGGGGGAGAGAGAGAGAGAGAGATAGAGAGAGAGAGAGAGAGGGGGGGAGGAAGGAGAGGGGGGGAGAGAGAGAGAGAGGGAGGGGGAGAGAGAGAGAGAGGGGGGGGGGAGAGAGAGGGGGGGGGGAGAGGAGGGGGTGTGTTTGAGGAGAGAGAGAGAGAGAGAGAGAGAGAGAGAGAGAGAGAGAGAGAGAGAGAGAGAGAGAGAGAGAGAGAGAGAATTTGATTTGAATTTGAATCTTTATTATCAAGGCTAGCGACCCATTGTAATAACATTTCAAAGCAATATACAGTAAACAATATCTGCTGCCATATCGTCAGAGGGATGTGTGAGTTGCCATCACATACCAATCGACTCTCACGAAGCTCAAAAGCATAGTAGATGTACATGGCTATTGATCTTACTCTCTGAGCATTTTGAGCTTGCATCACGTTAGCCACTGTATACACACTAAGTTTTTTTGTGTGATATGTATTCCAAATATTGAGAGAGAGAGAGAGAGAGAGAGAGAGAGAGAGAGAGAGATGAATCTCTTTATTAAGGCAGACGCCGTATTTTAAATAGATGACAAACCAAGGGAAAAACGAAAGAGAGAGAGCGATGGAGAGAACGATGAAGATTCGAGCATCGAGAGTAAGAGAGGGGAGATGAGGAGAGAGACATGGAGAGAGGATTGAGAGAGAGACGAGACCGGGGCGGGTTTCAAAAATGCGAAGATCCGGTAGATCCGTAGATCTGGCGATATGTGGCAGTTTCTGCTTGCTTGCATCGAGCAATCGTAACGAGCGAGATGAGGAGGCAGCTTGAGAGGGCCTAGCTTTAAGATTCGAGACAAAAGTTCGCGTGGATCGTTGACGCATTCGATGTGTAAACTGTAGGAGGTTTCACGATCTATTAATGCATTCAACATACACCTTTGATAAATTAATGCTGTGCATGGCTTCTATTTTCTTTGGATGGGTTGCTAGTATCTCGAAATAGAGCGTTTTCTGAATGAACCGGCAACACGTCGGCCATTGAAATGTGGCCAGTTCACCTCTTGTCGTGACGTCTACGCATGCGCATTACTTCGTCACGTTGGGTAGTTTCTTTTTTAGCTAGCTCTTACTGCGAAGCAAGATCTTCCAAAATAAACACACACACAAAAACACACAACACACACCAAACACCAAACACCACACCACACAACACAACACACAACACGCACACACAAAAGAGTGATCTCGACTTGCACTCTATACCCGCACATTCTAAATTTGAATAAGCGCCCTCCAAGCCAGGTTCTCGTCTCCAGGAAGAAAAAACGAGGCTGGCGTTCTTTGTTGTGTTAGCGCAGCAGCTAAGAATAATCGACGCGTAAACTGCCTGGACTCTTTTCCTCACCAGACGGTCTGAAGACCCGTACACAACCACCTTGTTACGAAGTGGATAGAACTACCGGGGACAGAGAGTGATTCCACCAGACAAATGTCATGTGTGGGGTCGTCAGTCATATGCCAGGCCAAGGAGCTCCAGCAAGCCCTGAATGAGATCCACCCCATCTTGGCAAACCGCCGACGCGCGACCTACTCCTCCCCCGTCATCCCCCTCGTCCTCCCCTCGCTCCTCCTCCCGTCTCCTCCGTCGTCACTTTCCTCCCGTCCCGTCTCTGTCCTCGACTCGCCTACTCATCGTATGCCCGACCCTTTTTACGAGCTCCTACATCGTCTCCGTCACGTCCTTCCTCCTCGCTTATCCTCCCTCTCGTCCCTAAGCCTGTCTCGTCATCCTCCTAGTCCTCGATCCTCATCCTCGTCCCCCTCCTACTCACGGACTCCTACTCGGACTCCTTCTGTCCCTCCAGCCTCCTTCCTCGCCGCCTCACCCTCGTCCTCGCATTCCTCGTCATCGTCCTCGTCATCAGCCCCTCCTCGTCCTCTTCCCTCCTAATTCCCTCCGGTATCGTCTCGTATCCTCCCGCGACGTCTCACTCATCCCCTCCTCGTTAACATTCTACCATCGACTTCCCTCCACCCCACCCCCCATCCCAACAACTTTCTTCTCCCAGTCACTCTCCCTCCTCTCCTCCCCGGTCCTTCTCCCTCTATAACACCCACCACCACCAAAAAACACATCCGTAATACTAAATCCCTCTAGCTACCGAGCGTTTCCCCCTCTTCTCTTTCCTCGCCTACTCCTCTTTATTTATCATTTATCTCCTCTTGTTGCCTTATACTCCCTCATCCAAAGCCTCTCCTTTATCCATTCCTCCTCCTTTATCCCCTCTTCCTCACCTCTTTCTCCCCATCTTCCTCCATCTTCTCTCCACATTTCAGCCTGCTCTCCCTTCCATCAATCTCTCGGAGTTGTCTTACTCTACAACCCCCAACATCCGACTAAATTGTCATTCCTTAATTTTCCGAGTCCTGCCTCTTGCGAAGTTAATGTTTTCGTTTTGCTTTTGCCGTATTTCTTTACGACCTGGCTGTTGCTAATGTTATACTCTGCTGTCCTCATGTGGGTTGGGGGGAAACAGACCACCGCGTCTCCTACGCGATACCAACGAGAAATAACGGGAAAAGCGAAACTTGACTCGCTAATACCCCAACAGCTACGTGGATTATCGATGAACGATCGCTTGAATAGCCTACAAAAGGCAATGGAAAGAATAAGAAAAAATAAGTTCATTGCATCATGCTTTTGATAAACGACGTTGATTGAAAAGGAATGGGCGACCGCTGCAGGCTACTGCGGATATACCTGCAAGAGCCCAAAAAAACCAGGGCATGTGGACATCTTGCAAGCCAGCAATGAACACTGAATCCACATTAGCATTGATAGCCAATATGTTGACCACCATCGAAGAGGCCAAGAGAAATGCGATACAAAAGGCTTAACACCGATACAATGGAAGTGCAGTGGTAGAATGAGGGAATGCTGACAGCTCATAACACCGAAGGCCCACTTCTCAGTTTTTCTATGGCGGGCAAAGACATACGTTCAGAATACCCCCTCATGTGCGGTTAAAAG
>JAWQFJ010025796.1:12500-25000 GCA_034096865.1 Theodoxus fluviatilis | reverse complement strand
GGCCGTAAACGTTTCCCTCCCCCATCCCTTCTTGATTAACCATTGCGAGAACGACATTTAGAGTAGTGGCTCCACTTGTCGGCAGCGATGCTGGGCAACTGGATGCTTTGGAGTTGTCTCCTCTTGGGGTGACGTCACTGATACGCTCCTTTATTACGGAGTCTGCAGTCAGCGATGCCCAAGATTAATAATGATGGATGCATGGATGGATGGATGCATGTATGCATGAATGGATGCATGAATGGATGGATGCATGAATGGATGGATACAAGAATACATAAAATGGTTGCATGGATAGGATGTGTAGATGCATGGATGGGTCGATGAATGGATGGGTGGATGGATGGATGGGTGGATGGATGGATGAGTGGATGCATGGATGGATGGATGGATGGGTGGATGAATGAATGGGTGGATGCATGGATGGGTGGATGCATGGATGGTTGGATGCATGGTTGGATGGATGGATGGATGGATGGATGGATGGATGGATGGATGGTAGGATGGATGGATGGATGGTAGGATAGATGGATCGATGGATGGATGGATAGATGGATGGATGGATGGATGGTAGGATGGATGGTTGGATGGATGGATGGGTGAATGGATGGATGAATGGATGGATGGATTGAAGGATGGACGAATTGTCGGATGGATGGATTGTAAGATGGATGCATGAATGGGTGGATGCGTGGATTAATGGATGGGTGGATGGGTGGATGTAAGAATGCATGAATGGATGTATGCATGGATGGTGGGTGCGATGATGCATGAATGGGTGGATGGATGGATGGATAGATGTGTGGATGCATGGGTGGATGGATGGATGGATAGGTGGATGGTTGGGCGGATGGATGGTGGGTGCGATGATGCATGAATGAATAGATGGATGGATGGATGGATGGATGGATGGATGGATGGATGGATGGATGGATGGATGGGTGGATGGGTGGGTGGATGGGTGGATGGAGCTTTAAGGTTTACCAGCTTTTTGACGCTGTGAACGTGCTACCGATTACCCAAATCATTGGTGGTGTTTGAAGTGTGGGCAAACCAACGCTGCATTTGCCTAGTCAACACCGCTGGTGGAGGGTAGGGGGACGTATGTACACCCACCCACCCCGACTCCAAGAGGGACGCATGCTTAATTAACCACAGCATAGTGATCAACCCACGGGCAGCTGCTGTAACGCTCATACAGTCGTCATTGTCGTCATCGTCGTCGCTGTTGTCTAAGTTATCTTAAACAGTACTGCTACTCTGCCAGTTCTACAGTCATTGATCGACCATCAGCTGCTCTTGGTATTAAAATATAAAAGAGAGGATGTTAGTTTCACAGACAAGCGTTCCATATTGAACGTCTGAGCATGGTAATCAAAACTTACAGTCAGACAGATTATGTATCTCTCCGTGATGATAAACAAAAAGAGCAAGATTGAACTCATTTGGATGATTCTTTGATATTCAACTGTGTTTAGATAACACCAGGAAGTTAGTGTATTAAAAAAAGAATATTTATGTTTACCTAGGATTCTGTCAAAACTTTGGGACTGAACGATTCTTTGCATCACTGTATGGTTGTTACTAAACAATTAAAACAAAATGTATGAATCGCGACTGGAAATTAACTTCCACAGTTGCTGGTTTTAATTATCCGTTTATTATGCAATGCTGACTTCCATCGACCGAAAACCACTTTAATGCAACAGATGTGTGTGTGGAAGGCGAAACTGTCGTACCTTGTATTTGATTTCATCCCCTTTTATTGGTCAGTCTGTCATTGTGTGTGCGTGCGTGCGTGCGTGCATGCGTGTGTGTGTGCGTTCGTGCGTGTGTGAGTGTGTGTGTGTGTGTGTGTGTGTGTGTGGCTCTCTCCTGTGATCTGATGAGAAATTTGAGGCCAAGACTCAGTCACCAGGTGAATTCCTGTTTAACTTTTGAAGTTTTCCCCACCGTGTTTTGAATTACTTCGTGAATCGATCTTTTTTTAACATTAGAGTACATGTCATGAATCTATATTGACCCCAACTACAGAAGCATGGGGAAAGGGCGTCGACATCATTTTGCGTTAAAAAAAACAACACATGTTCAGGTCATGTGAATCTAATTTTGTTCTTTCTTTCTTTTCAGGTCACGTGGCGCCGTCTGACTTCGTCTTACTGATGACGTCATCCTGGTGTTTATCTGGGTTTCGTCGACCTGATTCCAGCATGGAGCATTTGTTCTCGGGCTGGTTTGTTTGAGGCCACGGGATTAAAAGAAGACCGGGTCTTCTGACGTCTGACTCCCGAAACATCTCCATTGAAATCCCCAGACCGCTGAAGCGTTCGTGTTGGGTGCCAGCGGTGTGCAGGATTGAATCAAGGCTTTTTTTTTCGGAGAACCCGATTTCCTTTGGGGTCCCAGAGGAAGATATCGTATTCGCCACCTCGCTAATCAGCATCACTGAATTGCGTTTCACCAAGAGGATTGTTGGTCTTTAAGTTTAGATGTTTGGAACGCTGTCAGCCAGGCCAAGATTGGACGTATTTCGTCAACTGTGATCTTGTTTGTTTCCTTCAGAGGAATAGTGTTCCACTGTGATTTTCAATCTCTCCCCCAGAGTGAATCTGATAAATTTCGACTCACTCGCGTGCGTTGACACGGAGCTACTGAGGAAAAAATAAAACCAGTGAAGCGTCCTCGCAAAATCCCCGTGATTACTGGGAATCGTTTCACTTCCGCTTGCAACCGGAAGTTCATCGCAGACCCGCAGCGAAGACATCAAGATGGCGGCGACCCCGGCCAAAGTTCACGACCCGCTCTTCCACTTCGAAACACACTTCCCCGAGCGCTTGTCACGGCTGCATCTGCAGTCTGATTTCTCCCACTCCATCAGACGCGCCCGTAAACCTCGAGCTGCACGAACAGGCACACGCTACAGGACCCAGCCTGTCACCTTCGATGAGATTCAGGAGGTAAGCAGATGTGGATGTTACAGGTAAAGGTAAGGTGCTCTTTTTATATTGCGACATTTCTACCTGTTGATGGGTGTTTAAACCGCACACATTTACCCCCTGGTCCTCGGTCTACCCCTTTTCATCACTCCAATACAATCTCAGCTCCCAGGGGAGCATCCAACCAGGCTGCGGCTGAACGCACATGTAAATTAAAGATACAGGTATACTGAGAGAAGCATATTCTGAAGCAGAAAAGTTATAGAATGAGATTTGATGAAAATACCACAATGGGCATACATATAGGTACAGTTGAAAAAGGGAACCATGTACATATTGATACTGTATATTTAGATACAGAATGAGACAAACATATAAATGTTGAAACACAAATTGATATAGGTGTTGATGTAAAAGAAGAAACAGATGCAGATGTGGATGCGAATGTAGATGCGAACACTGGCAGGGATAAACAGGGGCAAATCCACATAGATACCCGAACGGTAATTGAGACATCAAGATACACAGGTGCAAAAAGATGCATATAAACATGCACATCTGAAAATGCAGATAGCGATGAGTTTTGCAGATACGATGTAAGTAGAGATGCAGACATATAGATGCAACCAAAGATACAGATGTAGACGGGAATGCAGATACTACAATGTTAATTCAAGTAACAGATCGAGATGAACCAGCCGATAAGTTGGAATTATGGTATGTTGCTACATATTGTGCTTAGCTGCAGGTACTTGTATCTAAAAATGGCTTATTTTACAAAATATATTTTGCCATGTCGAGCAATAATTATTACTCCCTCTACCCCCCCACCCCCCACCCCATCACCCTCTCTCTCTCTCTCTCTCTCTCTCTCTCTCTCTCTCTCTCTCTCTCTCTCTCTTTCTTTCTCTCTTTCTCTCTCTCTCTCTCTCTTTCTCTCTCTCTTTCTCTCTCTCTCTCTCTCTCTCTCTCTCTCTCTCTCAGAAAAGTTGCTTGAAACTTAGTTGTATTGATCATCATAATCTACTCAGAAAAGTCTATCACTCCTTGCTCCAGTATATTTTCTTAACACCGTTAAACTCTGGTCGTGAAAACACAGATTTAGTTGCCTTTTCTCACATAACCACGTCATATTGTGTTAAGCACAGTTTTTTAATGTCTGAGTGTGGAAGTTAACTTTTCACATGACAATAATATAATGTGCTGACAAAGGGTATTTGATGTGAATTGTTTGTTTGATTAGCTTACTGTCTCGTTTGGTTGGAATTTGTTTGGTTTTGTTTCGATCTGTAATAGCAAATGGATAGGAGGATGGGTTGGTTGGTTAGGATAGGGTGGGTTGGAATGGAGTGGAGTGGTTTGGTTTGGTTTAGTTTGGTTTAGTTTGGTTTGGTTGGTTTCTTGGCTAGTTGAATCGAGGCAAACGTTTCCATGTCATTATTCCTTTTTTGAACGTCATTCACAATAATAGTTTTCTTTTCTAAACTCATCTTACACCTCTTTCCAGCTGAAGATTTTGAATTAATTAGGAGTACAAGGCAATTGCAAACGAATAGGTATTAAGTGCAAAATATTCTCTTAGGTCGGTAAAAAACTAAACAGGACGTGCTCAACAACACACAAGATGAGTTCATTGCAGTAAAAGTAGGCTTAACTTCGCCTAGAATATAGTATCTCCCCTTTTCCATGCTTATAAAATGTGGTTATCTACTAACTTTTTGACAATAGAAACTGGAGAAAGAACATGCATGCCTACGTAATAAATGTTGACACTTCATCGCGTGTTCTGTTTGCGATCTCTTTGGTCATCTTTGTGCTGTTTAGTTGACCATGTGTTTGCAGTTCCTGCTAGTGTTAAGTAGGACAAGCAGTCAACATCATTTTTGTGTATGACACTTTCGCGTCACGGGCAACATTTTGATAATGGACATGTTTGATTTGGCTTGAGGTTGTTGGTAAGAGCTGACTGTCATTCCTATAAAATGTGCTTGAAGAGACAACGTTTTTTTCGTAATGTTTAGAAGCCATATAGAATTTCACATACTGCGATCGGCCTCTTTTCTCTGGAGGGTTTCAAGATATGAGAGGGAACAAAGGGAAAAGTTATTTGCAAGCAGTTTTATGCTTTCGAGCCGAAATTAACATAATTGCCTGGAAACGGCTACAATTGTGTTGCAGTCTCCTCTGCAATTTCTTCAAGTCATCGATTCAACATATTTTGTACAATGATTTCTAAACCTTTGTCAATTAAGTTTTTAAAGAGTTCTCTACTTCTTCCAAAGATCCTCCGCCAAGTTTTCGGAATGCTGCAAAGCAAATATTTCTTGGGGCCGTAACTTTGCTTGGATGTGTGTCTTAATTCGATCGTGGCAAAAACACAACCCTTGCCTCATATCATATAGTCATGCTGTGCATGATCACATCCCTGCCCTTGATACATGTGCAACTATTTATGTGCAAGTTCCTCGTTCCTTGCTTCCTAAATTGTGCTTATGCTCTTCTTTGCTTGGTCGTCAGTTGGTTCAGTGCTGTTCGTCCAAGTTCATGGTCTTCTCTACTATTCCTTCATGTTTCGTAAGCCCACATTTCCTGTGCAAGGGTAATGTCTGCATGCTTCTCAGTTGGTCACAGCTCCTACTTCTTCACATGACCATCCTCTCTCTCTACCTTGATGGCTGCATTGCCGCCTTTCATTCCAGGTGGACGAGGAGGGCCCGAACACCACGGATGAGAGCAAGAGCCCAGTGGACTGCGCCGCGTCCGGGGCTGCGGGCGGACTGAAGAACCAGTTCCAGGCCTTCTCCCGCTCCATGGACGGCCTGCTTCCTAAGGCAAAGCCCACGTCTCTCACGGTAGAGGACCGCGTACCCAGCCCCACCAGCGTCAAACCGCCAGCCGGCGCTGGCCTTCCGCCCAAGATCCCCGAGAAGGTGGAGCAGCGTCTGCAGGAAGACCCTTCCTCTGCTGCCACTGCCACCGCTTCCGGAATTAGCGGAGAGGATCCAGGTCAGACGGGGACGAGCAAGGTCGCCCTTGCCCCCCCGGGCGCCTCTGGAGAGCCTGGCGTGTCTCCCATCCCCTCCCCCAACATGGCCTCCCGTCGCCAGAAGGTCACGGCCAAGGCCAAGAAGAGGCAGAAGGCCCTGGAGGAGGGAGAGGGGGAACAGGCCTCGTAGGGCTTGGGGGATGACAACCCCCTAACCCCCTCCTCCCCTCCCCCAGAGGCTGCCAGAATACTCTTTTTTCTGCCTCCTGCGTGCCGTCATGCCTGGGGGCGAATCCTCGCTGTTTGTTTTCTTGTTGATTCCCACACGTCTCAAAGACTCAGAAGCGTGGAAACGGGTGGGCCTGCATAGAACGAACATTCACCTCCCGCCTGAGGTACAGAGGGAATTTTTCAGACGGTTCTTTGCGTCTTTTGAGCGCTCCGCCGCCTTCGGAGGACTTCGCCCCTTCAGTTTCCATCAGACATTGATCAAAGTGGAGGGTTTGTTTGCGCTGTAGTGGATCCACTACAGACTCCAGTGCCTCTTTGCGTCGTTGAGCTGCTGAGTGTAGCTGTTGACTGTTGCCCAGAAAGATGTTTGTGGATACGGTATATAGTGGTAATGTAGCAATACTGTTAGTGTCGAGATTGTTGGTCTCAAAGGGGCTAACGCTGCCTCAGGTTCTTGGAGGGGTTGTCTCGGGTCCAGTAGACCCAATTCGGCTTCATTGATGAGAATTGGAAAGGTCACAGCTACTGGAGGGAATTGTAAATTGAAGTGGTATTTATGTGTAGCATCAGGGATAAAGAGGCATGGACGTATGATCATTGATCGTAGTTATTCTGTTGAGTTCATGTCGGTATTTTGTTGTGCGGTGATGGAAATGCGAAGAGAAGAAACCTTGGAAGGAGATTGTGATGGTTTGTTGTCAAATTATTGCTGTACCCTCTGGCATTTAGTTGTGTACTTGAAAAGCTCGTTGTACCCACAGCAGTAAGTTACGGTTATACGTAGTTAGCATTGTTTTGTTGCTTTAAAAACTGTCCTTCCCTACATTCAGTTCTGCAGTCGTCTCCCTTGCAAACATTTCGAAGTTGACGTTGTTCCAGTTGTGCTACTTCAAAGGTTGCCTCTCCTTGTGTGTAAGTATGTGAGTAGGTTTATGCGTGTCCTTGTGAAAGCACACATGCAAATGATTGTTAGTGTTTTTTTTGGCAAAGTGGCAGTATTCTTTGATTCAATGCAAGTTACTTGGAATAGTATGAATACTTGCACATGTAACATAATAATGACTTTTTTTAAAGCATAAATGATTTACATTGTATGAGTATGTTACTTATATTTTTTTTAAAGTTATGTGAAGCTTCCATCTGAAACGCATGTATAATATTTAGAAGTTTCTTCGCGTGTTTACTCGATCACTTGCATACATAGTGAGTCTATCGCGTTTTGATACCGTACCTAACATTCACGTGAAAAGGATGTAGTTTTCTTAACTACGTAGTCCTGCGTTGGTTCTTTGTGATAGCCACTATTCCATGTCAAATCGCCAGTGGCACATCCAAATTGAGTGCTGAATGAATTGAATTTCTTTTTAAAATCTGGGCATGACTCTTATTTTTTCAGAACAAGATAGCCTCATGTAACGTACGTGATTCCGAGAGATGAATGGAGTTTTGAGAGATGTTGGCCCTCCAAAAATTATATAAAGTATCAGTCACCCATACTGCGAGCAATGAACAAAAACCTAATGTCGTAGAAGAAACAAACTGCAAACCTGATTTTATATCAGGCTTTAAACATTATCTCGACTTCAAGTCTTCACCAGTCTTCGTTCTCATTTTACTTGTCAGAACTATTGAAATTCATCTCGTCTGTTTACAACCATAGCAGAAACGACAATAATGGCCGTCTCATTTGTTCTGTAGTATCACACTCCGCGAACACGCTTGCAGAGGCATTTGCAATTGTATTACGTTGTTACTGAATTTGAGAACGTACGAAAGTTTCAAATTTCGTCAATGGCCACCTTTTTTGAGGCGTGTGTACATCAATCATCACTGAGATCAACAGACGTTGATCATTTATGAGTGATGTAATGCGCTATTACCCTGAAATAAAATGTTATCAGAACATTGCGTTTTAGGAATGGTTTGCGTAGTGCTCTGTCCTGAAAGGGGATGGAGCAGTCACGATGTCTGAAAAGTCGTTTCCAGAGAGGTTGCAGCCACGAGAGCATGGACAGGCGCACTTTGCCTCCTGCAATGTCAGGTCCGTAGCTGGGAGATGGGAACGAAATCTTTGTTCATAGACAGAGATTCGAAGACTTGATGAAATTTTGTGAGTGATTTTTTGATAGCATCTTGGTGTTCTTGTTCGATCAATGGGTTGTTGGTTTTTTCCCCGTCGGATGATTGGGACTTTTCTGATGAAAACAATTTGATTATCCTCCACTCTATTCCCACCTGTGCGATTTGTGGGTTATAAAGATCTCAGAGAAGAATGGAAGAAGGGAGAGTCGCATTCAATTCCAAAAAGAGCATACACAAAGAGACAGGCTTTGACGAGGTTCAAAATACAGTTGTAATAGACGCAGGGTGACACAGTGACGACTTTGCTGTTTCGAAGTCATTGGATCAATTTGTATCGGGCGCATATGATGATATCCATCGTTTCGTGAATGAGTCTCAACGCGATTTAAAAACACGTCTTCAATATTTGTTGGTTTTGTAATTATGAGCTTTTCTTTGTATTGATTCTTTGTTTTTCTGTATAGATCAATTCAATATAAGTATTTATTCTTCTATAGAACTAGTTTCAGACGTTCAGATAGGTGTACATAGATATTTAATCATATCTCATTTTTCATCATCTGCAGCGCTCGCTTCGGTCGAGTTTCGAAATTGACCGATTTATTTGTTTATTTTGTCTGAATCAGTATTCAAACAAAAACCCACCATGAACTTTCAAGGCCCAAATTTCCTACGCCTTTTCATGATAAAGAATAACCTTTTTTGAAAGAATGCCTAGATTCACTTCTCGCACTAGAATCCCAATGATATTAACTGTCCCCATTTTGCCCGTGCTCAAGAGGCCCTCGCGGAAAGAAAAATGTTGGATGATTTTAGAGAAATCTACTTTTTGTCCAAATGTACAGAGTTGGTCTAACGAAGTGCATGAAGAATGCAGTAAACGCTCAAGCAGTTATTGACCATCTATTTTCATATTTTGGTATTAAGGTCGTAGCACCAGAGATGACGGTGATTTTGTTCCAAGATCTGATTCAACATTTGCTTCTTTCTTCATTACACTATATTTTTATTTTACCCTTAAATATCATCCCACGAAATAAGGGCTCCTTTCTCCTTTTCGGCCACACAGAATTGTCCTAACCTTGTTGACTGTGTTGTGATGTCCGTGCAGGACTTTTGACCACTGCATCGCCACTGTAAAAATGAAAACCTTCTAAAAAATTCAGTCAATGGATACTTTCTGCTACTGCGTTTGCGACCAAGTTTTAAACTGACAGCACTTGTTACAATGTGCATTATTTGTTATATTGAACTCCCAGTATTAAGAAACCATTGTGCTCATGATGACTTATCTGAGGATGACAGACAAATGTGCACCATTTATTTTTTCTCTCTTTCTTTCTCTTCTTTATTGAAAGAAAAGTTATTTAATATGTATTTGCTTCAGTAACGCTGTTAACATTTCAAAGATATGACAATTCCATCTCCTGTTTTGTTGTACTACTCTTCATATCCTAATCTGGAAGAACTGTCTTGCATGCATATGTGTTGTTGTTGTGTAACGGTTGTGAAACACGGGCTTCTTTCGTCTTTAGAATTCATAATTCAACTCCCTTTGCATGGTAGGAGAGTGAGCTTGCAGAAGGTCAACGTTCAGATTACTGTGCAGGAAAATGGATCGTCCAAACAAAGAAGATTTCTTGCTTTAAAACCACCTGGGTCAGACCCGAGAATCATGAAATATGTCGGTCCCTCTTGTGTTGGCAGTGCGGAGGAGCAGATGTGTAGCTTTATCTATTATATATGCCTCGTACGTGGTGATCTTGCATTGAAAGCAATATATTCGACAAAAAAGAAAGAATAAAGCTAATTCTTTATCATGCAGTCTTTCTTTTCCTTTTGTGAACTTTTTGCAGAAAAAGTATTAGTGTATTAGTGTGCGTTCTGAGGCGTGCGTGCATGTACTGTGTGTGTGTGTGTGTGTGTGTGTGTGTGTGTGTGTGTGTGTGTGTGTGTGTGTGTGTGTGTGTGAGTGTATGTGTGTGTGCTGTGGACAAAACAATGTATATGAAATCAGCAGTAAAGTTGAAAATCGAGCAGACGGGTTATGGGCATGTTGTATACAAGGTATACTTGCGGGTGCATACGCGTGCGCTTTTGTGTATATACACACATGTACATGTGTGTGAGTGAGTCACAACGTACGTGCGTGAGATAGAGAGAACGTGAACCCTGTATTAAGGCAAGCCGCCGTAAACAATAAAATGAAACGTGACATCGTAGGATGTACAGATTTGATCTAAAACAAATCCCTTAATATTCCTAAGCTCACCATAGAAAGACAATACAAAAAAGGAAATGTATTTGAGAGAGAGATACAGAAAGACAGGCAGAAAGACAGACAGACACACACACACACACACACATATACACACACACACACAAACAGACGCACACACACACACACACGCCGGCAGGCAGACAGACAGACGCACACACACACACACACACACACACACACACACACACAAACACACGCACGCAGGCAGGTAGGCAAGCAGACAGACAGACAGACAGACAGACAGACAGACAGACAGACAGACAGAGAAACAGAGAGAATGACAGAGAGACAGACGGACGGACGCACTTACAGAAAGGCAAAGGCAGAGGCAGAAAATGCAGGTCCAGATGAGATAACCAGACATATTCACATAAAGAACAATAAATAAGCAGATGAAAATAAAACAAGCGACAGAAGAACATGATTTAATTGAAAAGAGAGTATTAAATTTCTGTCGAGACATCGAAACGCACAAGGTCTAACACCAACAGTCTCCACCTAAAAAGTCCTCCCCACCATGATCTTCAATGGAAGGAAAGGCAGTAAACCCAATGTAAAGGGGAGAAAAAATGTATCGGGCTGAGGCTGGGACTTCTTCTCTCTTGCCAATTTTACCAGCAGCTGGAGTAGAGGAGGTGTTGCCCTCATTCTCAGTGGCGTATCTTCGTGCCAAGGACAGATCTCTGGCAGGTGAGAACAAGTGGCGCCGGAAAAACGAAATCACGGCTGTCATTTGAAGAAGCCGGAGGTGGTGATACAGTTGTCACTGATAGCGATATAAATGAAAACACTTTTTTGTCTGATATTTCTTTTGAAGCACGTCGTCGATTGAAAAGTGGAATTTTGAAGAAGCCGTACCAGTGTTTGTAAGGCAATGGAAAAGTGTCGATAATAGACGAAGGTGCAATCTTTTTGTCTGTGGATCCTTGTCTCTTTGCTCGAGCAGATGCCACGTTTCAAAATCATTACTGAATCTAGGCTTCAGCTGCCTCCATGAAATATCTTCGAAAGCTTGATGTCGGCTTCGGGAGAGTGAGAAAGTGACATAAATAAACAAAATCAAGATGAGATACGACGTATACAACGTAGGATAGCAGACGAGTATGCTATTCTTCAGAAAACGATAACATACATCTTGTCCCCCAAAATTTCCAGAAGTGGAGCGAGGCGAGAAATCTCGAGGGTATCAGAAAATCATTAGCCGATTGTTTTTTATGTCCCACCGCGTGTTATCAGTTGCTGCGTAAACATGGATTCTTGAGTAATCAGACTTCTACATGCATGCGCAGTGCATTTGACCGTTGCAGACGACGCCACGAAGCTACAAGATTGCGTGCTCGCAGCAGGATTTTACTGCTTGACACCGTCTAGGCGTATGTCAAAAAAGGATCGCTGCCTGGAGTAGCCAGCAGTCTATAGACCTTATTCACGCGACCCGCCATTTTGGTTTTAAAACGAGGCCCCGTACGCTAACGCGGCGACCGCGCTACCTTCACAGTATTGCTGGAGCGGCAGTTTGACAAATGTTCCGGACTTTTCTCAAGGTGATGTGGAAAGATGGTCGAACGACGGCAGAACAATAGCAAGAAGACAAAGTGACAAAGGCTATGAGAAGTGGATTGAAGGGTTTATCGACTACGATGCCATCAAAGGTTGGTACACATTGACAAGTTCTTTCGCTTAGATTAGAACTGAGTGTTCGAGTTTGCTTTTTTTTCTTGGTGTCGCTTTCAAATCTGTTCACAGTACTAGGCTGGCTGGTTTACTTAGATGTGATTTTTTTTAATGCGTGCTAACTGATATTTGGTTTAGAGCTTGAATTTTCGATGATATTACACAAGTTCTTTTTCGCTTACTACTCGAGTGTTCGAACCAATGAACCGTGATCACGCGCTGACCTCATGACAAGCTGGCCAATGACAGGCAAGCAACGAAACGACCGTCTCTTTTCGTGGTTTTCATTGGTTCGAACACTCGAGTTGTA
>JAWQFJ010025796.1:0-7500 GCA_034096865.1 Theodoxus fluviatilis | reverse complement strand
GTTCCTGAAAAGTACAGAACTCCTCACAGGAAGCGAGATGGGCGCATCACTCGCCGCCCTCGCCGCGTGTATGTCTGTACGTCCTCAGGGGTCGCTCCGTCCTCTCTCTCTCGCCTTCCGAGGAAGGTCCTGATACAGCGTCTCTCTCTGTGAGCTCGTCGTCATCGGTTGGATCAGGGCGGCGTCGTGGCGACTGCCACCAGTCCGGCGGTAGATCTCCCGGATACTTCTAGAGATGGGCCCGGTTCATGTGACGTCCTGCCTGTGGCCGGGCCAGCTTGGTGGTGCATCCCTTCTCAGTCCGTGGGTTGGAAAACTACGTGCAGTGCCCTCAGGAGAGGTCTGGTGATCGGCCTTGCGGTCGTAACCAGACTTCATTCCGTCCACGCTCCGCTGCAGGTGTGTCCTAGCGGGCTTCCGCACTGCCGGCAGCATACACTGGAGCGGCTCCACACACTTGGGCACTTCACGGGGGGTATCCACCAATAGCCTGGCAACCACTGCGGAGCTGTCAGGCTTGCTAGGGCCACTACGACGACTGTGGGGTTTTGTCTGTGAGGCACAGATGACACAGCGCCGACACAAGTTGCGAACGGACTTGTGCCAACCGATCCAGAAGTACCGCTCACAGACACGTCGGTACGTCTTCTGCCTTCCGAGGTGGCCAGCTGCTGGGTCGTCATGTAGTTGTTTCAGCGCTTCCTCCTGCATGGCTGTCGGCAGAACAGGGAGAAGGCGGCAGGTTTCTCCCTTTTCGTCCATCCACTTTCTGTACAGCGCTCCATCCGTCAGCTGCAGGTCCGGGTCCTGTCTCTGTGCGGCTGCCAGAGGCGTCTCTTGAGCGGCGATCCGCCTCAACGCTCCGAGGGCCGCAGTGAAGCATTCCCTTCACCCACAAGACCCTTCAACTGCACGTGGTGCCCATCAATCAGCAGGAGGGACCGTCCCCAGTCTATCACGCAGCAAAGCTTCTGTCCCAGGATGACGTCATCTTCTACATCGGCGATCACGAAGGGGTGAGAAATAACAAGCTCACCGGCCTTCACCTTCACTGTCACGACGCCGTGCACAGTGATCGGTCTGTGCATGTCGTCAGTGAGCACCATCGCTGATTCTTCTTTCCTCTTGAAGGGGCAGAGACCAGTCCTCACCACAGAAATGGTCGCTCCTGTGTAGCGATCAGTGCGTGAATAAAGCTTATCAAAAACGGTCACCAGCGTTTGTAATTTTGATTTCCCAGCGCAAGCTAGGAGAACCCCAGTACAACAAGAGAAGAGTGCAACACAATGAATTCGTGAGTATTTCTTATTGTAATTTTGGTAAGGTTGCTTAATCAGGGCAAGCATGCCAGAGCAGGTTAGAGGAAATATCTGATTGGCTAACTAACCTCAGCGCTTACCTGTGGTGGAGGCTGAAATTTGTATTGCTTGGTAGTATTGTCATAGTACGCGATTAATTCCAGTGGAAATATTCTCAGACAACTTTTCTGTCCAAATTTCTTGATGAGATGATTATGTAGTACTCTTGTATTTTCTTACGAAACTTAACAGACCAAAGAATGCATCAATCGTATATACGCCGCCTGGAATATGTCATGTTTCCGATTTTTATATATTTTAACTTTGGGCATGTATATTCAAATAGTATATTAGCTTCATGATGTCGTTTTTAGGATCTGTTGAATAAAATTACCCTCGAATAAAATGTAGTGTACTCTAAAGTATGGTCCGTTGCGGTCATTGAGTAATTATGAATATCTGCATAGATGGCTTTTGAGGTAGACGAGCCTTTTTCTTCCATATCAACTCTCGTTAGCTTAGTGTGTTCCTGTGGCTGTTGGTGACAATTGAAGCAAGACTGACAGTGGACTGAAACGTGATTGATTGATCAAGCAAGACTGACAGTGGACTGTAACATGATTGATTGATCAAGCAAGACTGACAGTGGACTGAAACATAATTGATTCATCAAGCAAGACTGACAGTGGACTGAAACATGATTGATTGATCAAGCAAGACTGACAGTGGACTGAAACATGATTGATTGATCAAGCAAGACTGACAGTGGACTGAAACATGATTGATTGATCAAGCAAGACTGACAGTGGACTGAAACATGATTGATTGATCAAGCAAGACTGACAGTGGACTGAAACATGATTGATTGATCAAGAAAGACTGACAGTGGACTGAAACATGATTGATTGATCAAGCAAGACTGACAGTGGACTGAAACGTGATTGATTGATCAAGCAAGACTGACAGTGGACTGAAACGTGATTGATTGATCAAGCAAGACTGACAGTGGACTGAAACGTGATTGATTGATCAAGCAAGACTGACAGTTGACTGAAACATGATTGATTGATCAAGCAAGACTGACAGCGGACTGAAACGTGATTGATTGATCAAGCAAGACTGACAGTGGACTGAAACGTGATTGATTGATCAAGCGGCCCATTCATCAGAGGACAAGAAACTTCATGAGAAGCGAGATGACTGACGGTCCTCAGAGGAAGAGCCAGGAAATACAGTATAAAGCAGTTTGACACCCACACACGGGTGTTAAGTCGCTATATAAAAATCACATATTTACCTTGTGTTTCCCTTTTTACTCATATGTCATGTCTACGGCGCATAAACAAACCAATGGATTTTAACGGTAAGTAGAGAGAATAGGAGAAGAAAAGTAGCCAAAGGAGATGCAAAAGAAGCAGGAGAACAATAACAGCAAATAACCAGACAGTGGGACGGAGTGCAACTACAAAAACTAAAAGGAATCTGAGCCAGAAAACAACGTCAACACCGTGTATATGGAGGGGGGAGTGGTGTCTCTCAAAAGCATTCACGAGCACCTCATGGGGAAAAGTCCCACGACCTTGCAGTCTGCTGACATTCGCTTTTCACAAGATGTCCGGAAAAACACTCCTCCTTTCTGCGTGGACTCAGTATGTCCAGACTTGCTAATGGATAGGGGGAATGGCGGACGCCAGGGAGAGGTGTGTTCACATCACACTTAGTGTTCTTTCCCAAACAAGCACGCGCTCCAACGTCCCCCTCGGGAGAGCTGGTCCGACGTAGTAAGAACACAAGCAGCTGTTTCTGTCTGAGCTTTCATCAGGCTTTTCCAGGGACTCACACCGAAGAGTCTCGGCAGTGTGTTTTCTTCTTCTTCTTTGTCTTTTTTCTTCTTTGTTTTTTTTTAACCCTGATGGCTGATCTTGTGCACATTTCCTCGAATGTCCCTGTTTACACGTGTATATAAATCGCTTCTCGGCATCTTCATTTTTGCATTAATCTGCTTTGATGTATTTTCTCTCACGGTTGTCTCCTGTAAAATAAAATTATTGTCGCCAAGTGGAGTCTGAGTTTGAAGCTCTAGTATTGTAATGGTGGACAGTGAGAACAAAAAATGTCTCTATCTATGCAACATTTAAATCCAGGATGCAAGTGTTTTCACTGATACCTATTCCAAGGAGTCAATTCACAGTAACATTTGAATCAGGATACATTTGTTTCACTGATGCTCGTTGCGAGGAGTCAAATCAAGATAACACGTGTATCTAGGATACATTTGTTTCGCCGTTTCCTGGAGCAGGGAGACAGTTCTCTGTAACATTTGTATGGAGTATACACATGTTTCACATATGCGTGTTGCAAGGAGTCAATGCACAATAAGATGAGTCTTCGAGATGCATTTGTGTCATTGGTACCTGTCAAAAGGAGTCGATTTACATGTACAGTAACGCTTGAATCCAGGATACATTTGTTTCACGGATGCTCTTGTGTAGAAGTCAAATTCCATTCACAAAGGGAAGTGGCCCACGCACTAGAGAAAACTGTATACTGAACAGATATGTTGTCGAGAAGTGTGCTTCTGATGCAAACCCGCCAGTTTCCATACTGCGTCTATGGGTTGGGATCTAGGACTTCCTGAAAGTTTTTGGCGAGCAGCCGGGCTGCGGTGGATTGCTGGATCCGCATCGTCGTCAATTCTGCACATAAATTGGGTCGTAACGACCTCTGATGTCGTCCTTATTCCGCCTGGTAACTTCTGACTGCATGCTTGGTGCAGCCCCTGGCAGATCTGCTGACGTGGACTCCGGAAGCCACGCAGCCGGGGGTTCCAGCAGATGAAAAGGTCATGGATCGGATGTGGCCGGTGTTCTTGTACCGCTGTGCCCTCTTCTGGGTGAGGGTCCCCACGGCTGGCCCACACAGTGAGGCAGACACATGGGAATCTCTTTCACTGATGGGCCATATTAGTAGACTCATCCGAAGAAAAGGATGCGATGTTGGTCGTTTCATTCGCATGGACTCCCACACAGATTGACAACCAAATTATTACGTACTTGCTAGCTCACATACATGTGCGATCTTGGACGGTTATTCCGCCCACAGAATGACAACAAAGTGTGAATAATTGACAAACTGGTGTACACAATGCGCATCCAGCTGAACTGAGTTACGAGGAATATCATATTCGCAGCAGTCGTCAAGGCGGTTCGGCTCTGTTTCGCGCATAAACGCCTATGCAAAAACACAGCCAATCAGATGCCATGACCCTGTAGCGGAGCGGGGTCCGCACACACCCCTTTCCTCGGACGAGTCCACTAGTGTGGCCCATCAGAGGAAGGGATCCCGAAACATGTTTTCCAGCTACACGTGTATCAAAGATGAACTTTTCCTCGTTTGAGAGCAGTTGTATCAAGAAAAACTGTGTCTCCTGCTTACGATACCTCCAGTGCTTCATGATTTAGAACACGCTCTAAATGTGTGGCGTTTCCCCGATACAATTTTCCATAGCAGCTAATGGGAACGCCCCATACTCCTGCATCATCAGCCTGTGAAAAAACGGAGGACAGCTATGAGGGTTTCTTGGTAGTTCCCGATTGAGACGAGTATTCATATTTGCTGATAGTCAGAGTCAACTGAGTTGTCTCCAAGATAATAGTGTCACCGTCTGCAATCACTGTTACAAGTGTATCAGTGAAACAAACATGTTTCTGTATCATGGAGGCAAAAGCCGCGTGTTTCTCTCTCGTCGTATGCGACAGCCTATAGGGGAAATAATTATTACATAAATCCATTCCTGTGAGTGGGGGCGAGTTATAGAGCCACTGCGTCACCTATGCGATTTCTGGAAGTAAAAGGCGAATCAATGCGGAAATCGATTCTTGATTTGGTCATTCTGTAGACATTTCTGATGATTTTCGTAGTCAATGGCGTCAAACACATCCTGCATAGGCTATCAGATCGTAAAGTCTCATTCATCCTTTATTCGTTCATCCCTCTCTCCACCGGTGTAGACCGGTCCTGCAGCACCACCCAAGTTGCGTCGCCAGCTGAAACAATTGTTGCGTAGCGTCGCTTCGTGCAAAAGTCAATCAAAGCCTTTTATCGTGTAGACTAAAGCAAGCAAGCAAGCAAGCAAGCGCTCGTGTGTGTGTGTGTGCAAAAGTGTGTGTGCAAAAGTGTGTGTGGGTGTAGGTGAGTGCGTGCGCACGCGCGTTTGAGTGTGTGTGTGTGTGTGGACGTGCATGCGCGGGTGTGCGTGATGATGACGACGACGTCGACGATGACGACGAAACGGCATAGAGAAGAAGATAAGGTACAGGAGGAAGAAGGGGACAAAAGGAGGAGGAGGGAAACAGAAGGAAAAGGAGGGGGATGGAGGCGGAGGAGGAGGGGGAGGAGAAGGAGGAGGAGGAGGGGTGGGTGGGGTGGAGGAGGATGGGGAAGGAGGAGAAGGGGGAGGGGGATGGGGGATGGAGGAGGAGGAGGAGAAGGAGGAGGAGGAGGAGGAGGAGGAGGAGGAGGAGGAGGAGGAGGAGGAGGAGGAGGAGGAGGAGGAGAAGGAGGAGGAGGAGGAGGAGGAGGAGGAGGATGGAGGTGGAGGGGATGGAGAAAGAGGGGGGGATGGAGGAGGATGGGGGTATGGAGGAGAAGGCGAAGGGGGGGAGGAGGGAGAGGGAGGAGGGGGGTGGAGGAGGAGGAGGAGGAGGAGGAGAAAGAAGGAGGAGGAGGAGGAGGATTAGGAGGAGGAGGAGGAGGAGGAGGAGGAGGAGGAGCAGCAGCAGCAGCAGCAGCAACGGTAGCGGCAACAAGACTAGGAAGGGCTAAAGCAGAACCAGGACTAGCAGAAGGAGGAGCAAATCAAAGAGAGAGAGAGAGAGAGAGAGAGAGAGAGAGACAGAGAGAGAGAGACAGAGAGAGAGAGAGACAGAGAGAGAGACAGAGACAGAGAGAGAGAGAGAGAGAGAGAGAGAGAGAGAGAGAGAGAGAGAGAGAGAGCGATGAGCAGGATCAGCAGGAAGAGCTGAAGGACAAGCAGAAGCCCATGATGAGGTTACGCACCTCTGTGCACTTGTTTATCCAGGATCATTTCGGACAGTAGAGAGCCAAGATGAACAGTCAAGAGGATGGAGGAGGGTGGGGGAAGATGGGCATGATTGGGATTTGGGAAGGAGGAAGGGTTGAGTATGCCTGATGTAGCTGAGCAGTACAGAGGAGCTGAATAAGGAAGAAGAAAATAAATGAAGATGAGTGAGACAAGGAGAGATGTGTGGACTACTGTGAGGCAGAGAGAGATATGTGTGGGAGAGGGAGATGAGTGAGTGAGGAGGGTGAGGCAGAGTGAGGTACGTGTGGGAGAGGGAGATGAATGAAGGAGTAGAGTCAGGGAGTAGAGTAAGGCAGATGAAGTTCGTGTGGGAGAGAGAGATGAATGAAGAAATAGAGTGAGGTAGAGTAAGGTACGTGTGGGAGAAGGAGATGAGTGAGGGAGCAGATTGAGGCAGAGTGAGGTACGTGTGGGAGAAGGAGATGAGTGAGGGAGTAGAGGGAGGCAGAGTGAGGTACGTGTAGGAGAAGATGAGTGAGGGAGCAGATTGAGGCAGAGTGAGGTACGTGTGGGAGAAAGAGGTGAGTGAGGGAGTAGAGGGAGGCATAGTGAGGTACGTGTAGGAGAAGATGAGAGAGGGAGCAGATTGAGGCAGAGTGAGGTACGTGTAGGAGAAGATGAGTGAGGGAGCAGATTGAAGCAGAGTGAGGTACGTGTGGGAGAAGGAGATGTGAGTGAGGGTGATGAGTGAGGGAGGAGAGAGGAAAATTAGTGAGGGAGGCAAGTGAGGGAAATGAGCAAGGGAGATGAGCAAGGGAGATGCGTGAGGGAAATGAGTGTGTCGCAGGTGCGACAGGAGTGATTAGAATGATAGTGGGATTAAGTGTCGTTATGAGGTGCAATCAAATTGTCCGCGTAGAAAACCTAATCAGTGAATGCGTTCAAACGGTCGTTTGGCGCATCGCGGTAGAATTTGAGTGACAGGAGGGGGGTGTGACGTCACTCGGAGTGTTGGGGTGCCACGTGCAGGGGTCTGGAAGAATGCAGCACGGGGTTTCCTTTATTTCAACATGGTTCTTTAGCCGCGAAAGTTTGCGAGACAGTGATTGGACCGGGATTGAGAAGCGGGAAAATTCTCATTACGGGTTGGACAATGGT
>JAWQFJ010025795.1:0-10719 GCA_034096865.1 Theodoxus fluviatilis | reverse complement strand
TCAACAATTTGGAATGGCTGTAGTGACGCTAACTTGAAAAGGCAGAAGTCATTGTATCAAAGAGCATCTAAGCTTATGATAACAGATAGTTCACTATCTACAAATGACAAAATGACAGAACTTAACATATAGCCTTTTCATAAGCATTTACAATTCAATAAATGTGTCTTAATGAAAACAATGATTGTGATGTGCTTGATTATTTGATAAACTTATTCCAACATTCAATATTCGTGTACATAATACCACAACCTAGGATTGACTTATTCAGGGGCTAATAATAGTATTATGTGGAACACACTATCCAAATCTCTAAAAATTGCAAAATCTTTCTAAAGAGAAATTTAAATTGAAACTACATACTTTTCTTATGCAGTCATCCTAGATACTTTTATCTTATTCTAAATTCACTTTGTGGCTATTTTCAACATGGTATTTTGTTACCATGAATTGATTGTAACCTGTGTTATTGTGTGAATTTTGTGTGGGATAGAGGGTGGGGGATGGGATTGGATTTGTTTGTTTGTTTTCTTGTTTTAGCAAGGGCTGGATGTAAGATAGGCAGTTATGGCTAATTCATGAAGTTCCCTTGAAAAATAAAGTTTAGTCAATTAATCAATCTCTCTCTCTCTCTCTCTCTCTCTCTCTCTCTCTCTCTCTCTCTCTCTCTCTCTCTCTCTCTCTCTCTCTCTCTCTCTCTCTCTCTCTCTCTCTCTCTCTCTCTCTTAGTATATGTGTGTTTGTAGTTTGTGCATGCATGCACGTGCAAGCGTCTAGATAATGCACAGCCTTATCTTTTCCAGTTTCCATCTCAGATGTTTGTGTGTCTGTCGCCCTAGCAAAAGTATCATGTGTGTGTGTCAGCAAGTCACAAGTTTGTTTCTAGGCCTGTGTTTGTGCCTCTGTGTCTGTCTTTATTACTGTGTGTCTGTCTCACACCTCCCACCGTGGGTATGAGGTAAGAATTGACCCATTGTGTTGTTCTCTACCTGTTTTGTGAGAGTGGAATCAAATTGATTATTGATTCGTGACTTGCTGATTCTAGGATCTAAAGCTTTTTGCATTCAATGGCCTCAAATAGCCTGTAGAGGCTGATAAGTCACAAAACACCATCTGTCCATCCACCTGTCTCATGTTTAGTGTCACTGTCTGTCTTTGTACTGCACTGTATGACTGAGTGTCTTGTCTGTCTATCCCTGGTATCCATATCTGTGATTGTCAATGTGTCTGTTTATGTTTCTGTGGATCTGTCAGTCTGGCTATCTGTGCCTGTGTGTCTGTGTGTGTATCTAGCTGGCTGGTCAACTGGCTTACTGTGTGTCTGGCTGGCTGCCTCAGTATCTGTATGTCTGCCAGCCTGTGTGTGTGTGTGTGTGTGTGTGTGTGTGTGTGTGTGTGTGTGTGTGTGTGTGTGTGTGTGTGTGTGTGTGTTTGTGAATCTTTCCATCTGTTATTCCATCTGTGTGTTTTTGTCTGTGTCTATATGTGTGCATGTATGTCCAAGTGACTCTGTTTATGTGCATGGGTGCATGTATATGCAATTAATGATGTGTGTGTGTGTGTGTGTGTGTGTGTGTGTGTGTGTGTGTGTGTGTGTGTGCATGCAAGCATATGTGGGCATGACTTTGTGTTTTCCTTTGTTCAGTATGCATTTCCTCTTAGTGTTGACATGACTTCTAAGGCCAAAGAAAAGGAAGTTGTGGTTATGGTAACATGGAAAAAGAAAGTAGGACCTCCTGCAGATTTTTTAAGAGGAGACTAAATTGAACATAAATTTAAAAAAAATCATGAAGTGAAAACTCCCCAAATACTCATAGATTACAGAAACGTTGACAGCACACAGTTCATAGTTTACACTACAGATAGTTGATTTTTTCTTCTTTTTTTTCTTTTGCATGATTTAAAAAAAGTTTAGGGTTGGCAGAAAACAATATGGCCAATTGATTTCCCCTAACCACAACTTTTTACCCCTTTTTCCCCCAAAACTTTAACTTTTAAAAGTGTCATGCTTTCTGTTCCTGTCATAGTTAAGGGCAAAACATAAGTACTGTCTTGTTATGTTTCAGTGGGAGTGCTCTCCCCTGACTGCCTGGACTGGTGCAGGTGGCAGGCTGCAAGGCAAGACAGGACAGCAGCCTCTTGCCTCCACCCTTGGTGTGCACAGGTGTGCAGTGGCAGCCCCCTAGTGGAGTGCAGGTGTCCTGGCCTTGCCTGTGCAGAGGCAGCCCTCCTTGGCCAGACTGGGGACAAGCCAAGTCCTGGGGGAGTGTAAGGAAGGCCTGGCCACTGTGTGGCTGTGCTGGACAAGCCCTATGACTAAGTGCAGTGTGAGGAGCTGTCCTGGAGCTGTGTGCAGTAGGTGGAAGAAACTGCTCTTTGACTTTGGATCTAGTCTGCTGATAGTCTACATGTGCATATATTGGTTTATAAACAAACAGTTCTTTTTGATGTATGGTGATTTCAAGTCTGCGGATTGATAGCAGTACCTGACAATAGCAGTATTGTGATATTTTTGTCAGCAGTGTTTGTTTCTTTGAGTATAAGCATGGAGGAGAACATTGACTGGCTGTTTGATGACCCACTTCCATGTGTGGACATGTCAGGTTCTGACCATCACTTTCCCTTGAAGACTGAAGTGAAATGTGAGGCAGGTTGTGAGGAGCAGGTGCCAGATGGGACTGGAGTGAAAGCAGAGAGCACTGTGAAGGAAGAAGTGCAAGTGAAGGTGGAGAGAGAAGACAAGGCAAGTGTGATGCAGTGCTTGTGTTTGTCAGCCTCTGGTGACTGTGATGCTTGTGTCTGGAAGTGTGACAGGACTGTGGCAAGCAGTGAGGGTGGCTGTGCTGGGCTGGAGAGTGAGAAGTACAAGAGAAGATTACAGGATAAATGCTATTTGCAGCCATATGTCCTATTGGACAGAGTGCCTGAGACTGGGTTGAGAGGTGTTGGTTCCTTGGGGCTTGCACAGGGAGAGCAGTGCATGGAAGGGGTGGGTGTGTGTCAACAGGAGCAAGCAGTGGCCAGGCCAGCAAGCTGTGGGAGGTGTGTGTGGTGTCCAGTGGTGAAGGTGGAGGGAGGAGGTGTGTGTGGGAGTGTGTGTGTGAGAGAGGAGAAAGAGAGAAGAGATGTGGGGAGGGAAGGTGTGGTACAGCCCCTTGTTCCCATGGAGGACTGCAAGGTGGAGGGGAAGCCTGTGTCTTGTGAAGAGACAGGTGTGGAAATGCTGGGTGAAGGAGAGGAGCAGGAAGTAGAGGGAGGTGTGCATGTGCAGGCCAGGACTGAATGCAGTGTGACCACAGGTGTCAGGTGGTCAGTGTGTGGTGCCCAGTGGTCAGAGGGCAGCTCAGCCCCTGTGGCAAGCAGCAGCAGCAGCAGCAGCCCTGAAGTGTCCGAGCTAAGGCCATGTGTGTCCAGTGTGGAGACTGCACAGTTGACCCCCTTGGAGAAAGAGCAGTGTAGTCCTTGTGGGCAGCAGCAGCCTAGAAAGAGAGCCAGAGTGCAGAGTGCAAGTAGTGTTGTCCCTCAAGAAGCCAGGGAAGCTTCAAGTCCCCATCCAAATGTTCGAACAGTCCGTGAAGGTTTGAGGAGACATGCATGCCCCCATTGTGAGTACAAGTGTGCATGGAGGAGCATGCTGAAAAGACATGTTGAGACAGTCCATAAAGGTTTAAGGAAGTACCCCTGTCCTCAGTGTCAGTACAAAGCTGGTCAGAAAGTTCACATACCGACCCACATAGAGACAGTCCATGAAGGTTTACGGAAGTACTTCTGCCCCCATTGTCTCTATGAAGCTGGTCAAAAACAAAATCTAAAGAGACACATAGACTCAGTCCATGAAGGTTTAAGGAAGTACCCCTGTCTCCATTGTCAATATAGAGCTGGTCAAAAAAGTGACCTACAGAAACACATAGACACAGTCCATGAAGGTTTAAAGAAGTAACCCTGCCCCCATTGTCAGTATAGAGCTGGTAAGAAATGCACTCTAGAGAGACGCATAGGCAGAGTCCATGAAGGTATAAGGTAGTACCCCTGTCCCTATTGTCAGTATAGAGCTGGTGAGAAATACACTCTGCAGAAACACAGACACAAACCATGAAGGTTTAAGGAAGGACCACTGTCCTCATTTTCAGGAGAGAGCTGGTGAGGAAGTTCACCTACAGGAACAAATAGATTCTGTCCATGAAAGATTGAGCAAATACTCCACCACTGTGTGTGTGACACTAAGTCTACACTCAAATACTCCACCACTGTGTGTGTGACACTAAGTCTACACTCACACACTCCACCACTGTGTGTGTGACACTAAGTCTACACTCACACACTCCACCACTGTGTGTCTGACACTAAGTCTACACTCACACACTCCACCACTGTGTGGCTGACACTAAGTCTACACTCACACACTCCACCACTGTGTGTCTGACACTAAGTCTACACTCACACACTCCACCACTGTGTGTGTGACACTAAGTCTACACTCACACACTCCACCACTGTGTGGCTGACACTAAGTCTACACTCACACACTCCACCACTGTGTGGCTGACACTAAGTCTACACTCACACACTCCACCACTGTGTGTGTGACACTAAGTCTACACTCACACACTCCACCACTGTGTGTGTGACACTAAGTCTACACTCAAACACTCCACCACTGTGTGTGTGACACTAAGTCTACACTCACACACTCCACCACTGTGTGTGTGACACTGAGTCTACACTCACACACTCCACCACTGTGTGGCTGACACTATGTCTACACTCACACACTCCACCACTGTGTGTGTGACACTAAGTCTGCACTCACACAATCCACCACTGTGTGTCTGACACCAAGTCTACACTCACACACTCCAAATACATTATTTAAAAATGTTTAGTGGGCCAGATTAAGACTACACGTGTATGTGTGTTGTGTGGGTACACATATCTTTGTATATGTGTGTCTTTTAAGAAAGGCCACGTATAAGGTAGCTTCATGCGAACAATGAGGGAAAAAAGGTTCTGGTGACCCAAATAACCTTCTTTTTTGGTCAACCTAAACTTTTCTTCGACCGTGCAAATAAAAGACAGAAAAAGAAAGTACCTGCCCTATGAATACTCAGAAAATTCCCTATGTCAATTTAAAAAACATTTTCAGTGAAAAAAAAGGTTTATTTTTAATCAGGTTTGTATGTCATTGCATATGTGTGTGTCTGTCTTTGTGTGTGTGTGTGTGTGTGTGTGTGTGTGAGTATGTGTCTCTGTGTTAGTCTGTCTCTCTCTCACACACAGACACACACACACACACACTCATGCACGCACACATGCACTCACACACACTCACGCACGCACACACACACACACACACACACACACACACACAGTTGCTATCATGGACAGAGATGTGTCGTCCCTCGTGGTCTGCATCTTATCTATCACACCCATCACATGGATGGGCTGAGTGCAGTTGTACATGTATTTCCAAAAGGCATTAAGGAGGGGGAAGGGGGATGGAGGGGGGGGGGGGGAGGGGGATGGAGGGGGGGAGGGGGATGGAGGGGGGAAGGGGGATGGAGGGGGACGGGGGATGGAGGGGGGGAAGGGGGAGCAAAGGTGGATGGAGGGGGGGAGGGGGAGGTCGACGTTTTGTGAATAGGCCTCGTTCGCAGGGACAACTTACAAGTGACCGTGAAATAGGACTGTGTAGGATGAGATTTTACCGTCCGGTATGTTTATATGAATATCGATGCAATTGATATTGCTGTTTTGTAGAATCAAAAAGTCAAATCAGGTAACACTAACAGAACAAAACACTGTTGTTAATTAGTCTCTGCGACATCTTGGCCTTTCTTTCTCCCCTGTAATCTGTCCTGCATACTCTCTTTCCGTCTTTTCTAGTATTTGTTAAGTTACAAAACGCAAAACATAACAAATTCTCACCATTTACAAAGGGATCCGAACAAACAAATCGATCTGCCTTAGTGTCAAAAGTGAGTGAAGAGCGATCCACTCACGGCGCCTTTAGTTTGATGCAGCATTTCCTTGCCTTTTCGCGTTGCACCACGCGGTACGACAAAAAAAAAAACCCCGTCGATCATTCTCTCTGTCATGCTGATTGTGGCAGTTCTTCACACAGCAGAAGGTCACCATTGTAGAAACAAAAAAACTTTCTGCTCCAAAAACAGTCGTGTCTTTCACAGATTTTGTAAGCAACGCGCCGTTGTGTTATTCTAGAAGTAGGAAAAGATCACTCTGTTTGACTCGATCTCGAGCGAGCAGACCGTAGGTTCGGGGGTGGGGTAAAAGGTGTGTGTTTCGGGTGAACTCTGAAAACTGTTTCATACCATCACAGCCACACCAACACTGCCTTTGCGATGTCATTCCGCACTTCTTGTCCAGCAGCCTCTCAAAGAAAGAAAAAAAAGTCAATTCCTAAGAAACCACAGACAAGTCCACGGTGCAACCGCACCGGATGTGGTGGAATGTTTACTTCCCTTACGAAGAGCTCTCCAGTGTCGCCATTTTCCCACCAGAATCGAGAAGCGTGTGCGTTTAAACTGTTTGCTTGCTTTTCCTTCTCATCAAATCGTTACGAAACGTTGTGAACGTGAGTATAACATGCAAAGCGAGTCCATTTCCTTCCCGCACTCTTTGCTTTGTAAAGTGTGAAGTCCTATACTTCTCCCAACGGGCCTTAAGCCCTTACGATTAGTGGATGCTTTTGGCAAACTTGTCCGAAGTCGAAGCTGCTCATCACGATATTGTAGGTATGTGAGAAAAAAAAAGAAACACAAATGATATTAATGAAATGTAGATCATTGAAAAGAGAATGAAAAGACAATTCCAGTGGTATAAATATGAGATCTGTAAGTTAATTTGTTCAAAAGTTATGATTTTTTAATTGAATAAATTTCGGCCCTTTTTTTAACTATAAAAACAACAGAAAACTTGTGATCAAATTGCATGCACTGAACCTTAAAATCCTGCATAACTTTCTCATTTATAAAGCTATAAGAAAACCAATGACATCTCTGGATTGCTTATGACTGGAACTATTGATTAAAAAGATATAAAAAAATTGACAGACAGATCTGAATTTTACTAATTAATTAAAAAGTCAATTAATTACCGCCGTTCATACTCAAACTAGCTCTAAAACGTTCATAACTTTTTATTTTACAAAGATATAAGAACACCAATGATATCTTTGGAATGCTTATGACCTGAACTATTGATTAAACAGATAAAACATAATAACAGGCAGATATGAAATTGATTAATTAATTAATCAGTCAATTAATTACTACCGTTTACACAACTATTCAGATGTTTTACCTCGTCCTCCGAAGTTGTGGCTAACTCAGCGTCAGGCGTACAGCAAATTGCAAGAATGATTAGTATCCATGTATCATGACATAAAGCAACAACCCTAAATACACCATACCATGCATTAATAACAAAAGTAATACTCAATAGAGGAATATTTTAGACCTTGGAATCTGCCTAGTGAAGCCGCAGTCAAAGGAAAATCGGCGACCTTTTTTTTCTTTCAGGACGACTAATTTTTCTCCTAGCCCATATATTTCTTTCAAATTACATACACTTGTAGCAAAATGATTGTTCTATGTGTTATCAAAACCCGAATAGAAACGATACTCATGTTCGAGATGAACTAGGGGGGGTTTTGATGAGCAAAATCTTCGCGCACTTGTCTCTCAGCATTCACAAAACGGATACGGTTAAAAATTACACTGGCAGGCGACCTTTTTTTTCTTTCAGGACGACTAATTTTTCTCCTAGCCCATATATTTCTTTCAAATTACATACACTTGTAGCAAAATGATTGTTCTATGTGTTATCAAAACCCGAATAGAAACGATACTCATGTTCGAGATGAACTAGGGGGGGTTTTGATGAGCAAAATCTTCGCGCACTTGTCTCTCAGCATTCACAAAACGGATACGGTTAAAAATTACACTGGCATGCTGGGGAAAATGTTAACTACGTCACTAAAAACACCGTATTCGCGTGAGACTAAAAATAGAGGTGTGTAGCGCGAAAACGCTTGGGTAGGAACTGAGCGCGTGACAAAAACGCAGTCACAGCTTTTCGCGACCGTGGCGCGTGGCTCTCTCACCAACTTTCTCACGTACCTAGATATTGATCACGAGATGGTGGAGATGAAAACACTTCAGTGCCGATGGCAATGTCGAAAAGGCATGCATGTTTTGGGACGTATTCAAGTCACCGTGCTGCATGCTGTTTTTTTTTAAATTACAAACTTTCGCCCTGTGTCTTTCACGGTCTCTGTATGTCCGTCTGTCTATCTGTCCGTCTCTGTCTGTCTGTCTGTCTGTGTGTCTCTGTCTGTCTGTCTGTCTGTCCTGCTCTGTCCTGTCGCTGTCTGCCTGTCCTGCCTGCCTGCCTGCCTGTCTGTCTGTCTGTCCTGTCTCCTGTCCTCTGTCTCTCTGTCTCTGTCTCTGTCTCTGTCTCTCTCTCTCTCTCTCTCTCTCTCTCTCTCTCTCTCTCTCTCTCTCTCTCTCTCTCTCTCTCTCTCCTCTCCAAATTAAGACATATTGACGTTCAAACTAGGAAAATCTTCTTCCATGCTTATTATGCGTCAACAATTTGGAATGGCTGTAGTGACGCTAACTTGAAAAGGCAGAAGTCATTGTATCAAAGAGCATCTAAGCTTATGATAACAGAGCTATAGTTCACTATCTACAAATGACAAAATGACAGAACTTAACATTTTGCCTTTTCATAAGCATTTACAATTCAATAAATGTGTCTTAATGAAAAGAATTAATGATTGTGATGTGCTTGATTATTTGATAAACTTATTCCAACATTCAATATTCGTGTACATAACTTTATAATACCACAACCTAGGATTGACTTATTCAGGGGCTAATAATAGTATTATGTGGAACACACTATCCAAATCTCTAAAAATTGCAAAATCTTTCTAAAGAGAAATTTAAATTGAAACTACATACTTTTCTTATGCAGTCATCCTAGATACTTTTATCTTATTCTAAATTCACTTTGTGGCTATTTTCAACATGGTATTTTGTTACCATGAATTGATTGTAACCTGTGTTATTGTGTGAATTTTGTGTGGGATAGAGGGTGGGGGATGGGATTGGATTTGTATGTTTGTTTTCTTGTTTTAGCAAGGGCTGGATGTAAGATAGGCAGTTATGGCTAATTCATGAAGTTCCCTTGAAAAATAAAGTTTAGTCAATTAATCAATCTCTCTCTCTCTCTCTCTCTCTCTCTCTCTCTCTCTCTCTCTCTCTCTCTCTCTCTCTCTCTCTCTCTCTCTCTCTCTCTCTCTCTCACTCTTAGTATGTGTGTGTTTATAGTTTGTGCATGCATGCACGTGCAAGCGTCTAGATAATGCACAGCCTTGTCTTTTCCAGTTTCCATCTCAGATGTTTGTGTGTCTGTCGCCCTAGCAAAAGTATCATGTGTGTGTGTCAGCAAGTCACAAGTTTGTTTCTAGGCCTGTGTTTGTGCCTCTGTGTCTGTCTTTATTACTGTGTGTCTGTCTCACACCTCCCACCGTGGGTATGAGGTAAGAATTGACCCATTGTGTTGTTCTCTACCTGTTTTGTGAGAGTGGAATCAAATTGATTATTGATTCTTGACTTGCTCTGATTCTAGGAGGTTCTGATCAAATGGTTTTTGCATTCAATGGCCATAAATAGCCTGTAGAGGCTGATAAGTCACAAAACACCATCTGTCCATCCACCTGTCTCACACTCAGTGTCACTGTCTGTCTTTATACTGCACTGTGTCTTGTCTGTCTATCCCTGGAATCCATATCTGTGATTGTCAATGTGTCTGTTTATGTTTCTGTGGATCTGTCAGTCTGGCTATCTGTGCCTGTGTGTCTGTGTGTGTATCTAGCTGGCTGGTCAACTGGCTTACTGTGTGTCTGGCTGGCTGCCTCAGTATCTGTATGTCTGCCAGCCTGTGTGTGTGTGTGTGTGTGTGTGTGTGTGTGTGTGTGTGTGTGTGTGTGTGTGTGTGTGTGTGTGTGTGTGTGTGTTTGTGAATCTTTCCATCTGTTATTCCATCTGTGTATTTTTGTCAGTGTCTATATGTGTGCATGTATGTCCAAGTGACTCTGTTTATGTGCATGGGTGCATGTATATGCAATTAATGATGTGTGTGTGTGTGTGTGTGTGTGTGTGTGTGTGTGTGTGTGTGTGTTGGTGTTTGTGTGTGCATGCAAGCATATGTGGGCATGACTTTGTGTTTTCCTTTGTTCAGTATGCATTTCCTCTTAGTGTTGACATGACTTCTAAGGCCAAAGAAAAGGAAGTTGTGGTTATGGTAACATGGAAAAAAGAAAGGGTTGGTAGGACCTCCTGAAGATTTAAGAGGAGACTAGATTGAACATAAATTTTAAAAAAATCATGAAGTGAAAACTCCCCAAATACTCATAGGTTACAGAAACTTTGACAGCACACAGTTCATAGTTTACACTACGCAGACCTATGCACTTGTACGAAAAAATCGTACAATGTACGATTTTTGAAGCATTGTATGACTGCTTTTCACGATCTCACGATTTTTTTCCTGTTGGAGTTCCAGTGTGTGTCTTGTGTTTTTGTGTCGTTTGGAGTTCGAGAAAAAAATCTTCTGATTTTTCACCCAGAATCTTCTGATTTTGAAAATCTAGGGTGCACAGGTCTGCACTACAGTTGATTTTTTTCTTCTTTT